>CAUYLG010067371.1:0-167644 GCA_963573385.1 Cacajao melanocephalus
AAAACAGCTGTGCCGGCCAAAAGAGCCGCGCTGGCGACACGTGTGGCTCCTCCGCCGGGAATCTCCCAGTTTGTGGGCCACAGAAATTCGTCTGAAATTGCGGCGTCCACTCGCTCTCTGCGCTTTCACTGGGAGCTACAATCCTGAGTTGTTGTTAATCGGCCATCTTGGATCTCTCTCGGCCATAATTTTAAAAAACAGAAAATAGTAAGTGTTGACGAGAATGTGTAGAAATTAGAAACTTCACATGTTGCTGAGGTGAAGGTGAAATAATGCAGCTACTTTGGAAAAACATTTGGGCAGTTTCTTATGTTATTTACCATATGACCCAGAAATTCCAATTTAAGGTATATACCAAGCAGAATGAGAACACTATTCCACACAGACTCATATATGAATGTGTAGAGAAGCACTATTCACAATTTCCCAAAAGTGGAATAACCCACATGTTCGCTAACTGGTAAATGCATGAACCAAGCAGTTTATTCATACTATTTAATAATGCTTGGCAATAAAAAGAAATGAAACCCTGATACGTGCTACAACAGAGATGTGCCTCAAAAGTACGATGCTAAGTGAAAGAAGCCAGGCACCAAATGCCACATACTATACGATTCCATTTATCTGAAAAGTCCAGAATAGACAAATCCAGGACCAGAACGTGGCTTAGGGGTTGCTTGGGGTGATGGAGTGTGAAGGGAGAGTCACTGCAAATGGGCACTGGGTCATTCTTGGGGTGAGGGATATGTTCTGAAATTAGACTGCTGTGATGGATGCACAGCTGTCAATTTACTAAAATAAATGATTTGATTGTTTCCTTAAAAACAAGTGACATTTTTGGTGTATAAATTATATCTCACTAAAGCTGTTAAAAAATAGATCCCATTATTTGGTAAAATATTGCTGAAATATGAAAAAATATTTTTCATATGTTCTTAAAATCAGGAATCTAAAGGTAGTTCCACATAAGGTCACACTCTTGAGGTACTAGGGCTCAGAACTCCAACATAAGAATTTGTAGAGACGACAGTTTTCCATTTAGCAGCAGGACTGAGATTTTTCGTGCAGACCCAAACATGTGCCATAGCTTCTCAGTGCTTTCCAAACAAAACCCCAAACCTGTACCAGAGCCTCTCATCTCGAGGGACTAATCCTGTCCTCTGCTTCTGGTCTGAACGTCCATCCCTGCAACCCCTGGTGGGTCCGCCGGCCTGGGAATTCCTTCCCTCCCTCCTGCCCTGGGTAACTCAGTGATTGCTGCTTCAGGAAGCTGCCCAACTCCCTGTCACTTTTCATGGTGTAATATTTCTGTGGATGTTTGTCAGTGTCTGCTCTCCCACTGAATGCCACAAAGCCCCACTGAGGCAGACAGTGCAACAAGTACTTGTTGAGTGAATGGAAAAAGGAAGGATCTGGAGTCTCGGTCCTTGAGTCTTCTTTTCATTTGCTAGCCTGTGAGCAAGATCCTGACAGTGCCTTGATTTCTCCTGTGTGACGGCAGGTGGTGGGTCACCAGTAGTGTTTGTTGGATGAATAAATGAAAAAGTAACAGAAGAGGAGGAAAGTTTGCACTTTGGAGGTCAGACTGAGGTCCCCCATGGGACTGCTCCTATATCAGAACCAGTGGGGTGAGCACACACACACAGACACACACACACACACACATGTGTCATGAAACCGACAGAACATGCGGGGGTGCATGTTGGCTGTACTATGTTCTCCTTGTTCAAAGAGAATGCTGATGACAGCGGCGTTGACCTCTTGTCCTGGGCAGGAGACTGAAGACACCACAGCATGAACACTGCTCCTGCCTGAAGTTGAAAACTACCCTTGGGCTGGTGCCCGTAGCTGCTCTTTTCAGAGTTTGCTGTACGGAGTGACTCTGATCTGGAGGGTTTAAGGTGGCCTGGTGGGTGTCCTCAAAGTGGGCTGTGCCGTCTCTGATGGCTCTTCATCTGTTTGCCTGGCTTGCTCTTCTGTTTCTCAGCATCCCACCCCCGTGATGCTGTGTTCCACCTTGACTGCCGTCAAGCACCTGTTACCCAGGATGGGGGCATGAGCCAGTGTATGAGGCCAGGGAAGAACGGCTCCTCTGGGAACAGTTGTATAGGGCCTGTGATGTTGTGGAGAATCATAAAATCTTCATGTGGACAGGATCTTGCTGGCCATCAAGGATAACCTTCTTATGTTAGATGAGCAGCTGACAGAGTGCAGAATGGAAGAGACAGTCTAAGAAGGCTTTAGGGTGGAGGTGTCAGCTGAGGGTTCTCTGGTGAGTTGGGACAGATGGGAAGGGCGTGTGAGATGGTGCAAACAGAGGAGGGCCACGTGAGGAGAGGAGCTGGAAGCCCCGAGGGACTCAGACAGACTGGTGGCACCGGTGTAGTATGGAAATCAGCCCCAAGCTGTGAACTGAGTCCATAACATATTTCTTTTATAAACCTGGTGAGGTAAATGAATAAATGAATAGAAAATGATGACTGGATAAACACAGTAACAGAGTTCATGAATAAATGAATTTGTTTAATAAATGCTTGTCTGTTGAGTGATAATCTTTCTTGCAAATCACTCACAATATTTAAACATTGTGTATCAGTGCAGCTATCAATTGCTGCTTTGGGGTGTGTGTGTGTGTGTGTGTGTGTATACATATATGCATGTATATATGTGGATAGGAAGGGGGATTATGTGTAGGATAGCAGTTAGACTATTTTTGGCATGAGAACAATAATTCAGAGTGTTCTTTATGTTTCTCATTTCTTCGCAGGCTATGCAGGAACTGCACAGCTAGGATTCAGCCACTGTACAGCTAACATGGCTTATAGATTCATTTTTTTCCTTTCCAGGAGTTTGGAGTTCAAAATGTGTGTGTATACATAGATATACACAGTTGTCCCTCAGTATATTCAGGGGATTGGTTCCAGAACCAGCCCCACATCTCCAAGTACACCAAAATCCACACATACTCAGGTCAATCTCGTGGAACCCATGTATACCGTATACGAAAAGTTGATCCTCTATTTTTGACTCACATTTAGCCATGGATATGGAGGTCCAACTACATTTACTGAAAATAATCTGTAGGCCAGGATTGGTGGCTTATGCTTGTAATCCCAGTGCTTTGGGAGGCCGAGGCAGAAGGATTGGGCCAGGAGTTCAAGACTGGCCTGGGCAACATGGTGAGACCCTGTCTCGCAAAAAGTTCTTCAACAAATTAACCGGGCACGGAGGTGAGTGCCTGTAGTCCCAGCTACTCGAGAGGCTGATTTGGGAAGATTGCTTGAACCCGGGAGTTTGAGCTGCAGTAAGCTATGATGGAGTCACTGCACTCCAGCTTGGGTGACAGAGTGAGACTTTGTCTCTAAAGAAAAGGAAGAAAGAAAAAAATAAAACAATTTGTATCTAAGTGGACCAGTATAGTTCAAACCTGTGTTGTTCAAGGGTCAGCTGTCTATTTTCCCTGTTCTTTATTCCTGATGCCACTTCATTAGTGCCAGACACTGGTACAGGTCTTGCTGTCAGGGGTCCCCCATCACAGCAGGGAAGCCAAGTGGCATCTGGTGGGGCCCAGCCGTGAACTGGTTGACTGGCGGCCTGGTAACTGTGGCCCACAGGCAGTGCTAATGGGAATGACCAGAGGCAGATGTGGTCTACCTGTCAGGTCTGGAGGCTTCAATCAGGGACAGTTGAGGGGCGGAAACAGAATGCTGGAAACCTTCATTCTGACCAAGAGCTTATATTCCATAAGCCTGGTGGCTCATGCACGTCAGTGCCCTTCTCCTTTGGTGTCATCTTTGAACCTCAGCTGTGCCAGTCAATTCACTTTCCTCTCCCTTCACTGTCTTGCGTTCTCTGGCCAGTGCCAGAGGGAAAGGCATCCTGGAGGGGTGAGGGGGAGATGCCAGCTGGCTGGAGCAAGCCTTCTCTGCAGAGCCTCCCCACATTGGCTCCAGCTCTGGGAAGTCGTCGCATACAGCGAGTTCTAGGTGTTACTTCTCCGTCTCACGTCCTGCATCAGAAGGCGATCTGCTCATTGCAGGCTGTCGTTTGTAAAGGTGTATTTGATAACGGGCTGTAGTGCTGTAGCGGCTGGGGTGGGAGTCGCAGGATCTTTATAGCTATGTCTGTCACTCCTCATACTGTTTGTTTAACCTTGTTCCTGGGCAAGCTTAGAGCAGGGTGTTGGATTTTGAGCCAGGGCATAGCAGGAGACAGCCAAAAGAATGCAGCTTTTGTGACATCACATCCTATACATCTTGAGCGACAGCGTTTCACAGTTTTAAAGGTGAATGTAAAGCAAGTGAATCATGACTGATTAAATTACCATATGTTAATTATATTGCCAGTTGTGAATTATAAACGCTAATTCTGATTAACATAGCAGCTAACGCATGGACATATCTGGTTATGTTACAATTGAATCTGGCATGCGCAATGCCAAACTCATGGGAGGTTTGGACACTGTATTGCGAAGCTGGATAGTCATCTCCACAGTGGCTGAATCCTGGCTGTGCAGTGCCTGCAAAGGACTGAGAAACGTAAAGGACACTTTAAATTATTGTTCTCACACTAAAATTAGTCCAGCTGCTATCCAACTTGAGGCAACTCTCACATATGGAAAACCTGTATTTTAATATCCAATCTTACTCACAAAATCAGGAAAATGTACAGTTAACTTGGTAGTTGATGTTTTAGCCAGTGCAATGGGGAATGGAGACCCTTTGCTACTTGACATCAGCATCTTGATGCTACAGGAAAGTTTGCATCCAGTGGCCTCAAGTTGGCTTGGCTGGCCCACGCCTCTGTTGTAAGTCCCATGAGCTCATTTCAGTATGACTAGTGTGAGATGTTACGCTAACGTTTAACAGGACCACAGCTTATAGCTGAGGGAGTGCCTTGCTGTATTAAAACAATGCTCTCCCTTTTGAGTAATTTAATAGCTCTTGTTTATTGACCAACTTTCAAACCAAAATGTGGCAGGATTTCAGTGAAAATCATCCATTCACGACTCTTGTTGGCACCATAGACATTTCACCTTCTCTTTGTGAAACCTAAATCTTCCATCTGCATGCCTGATACGTGTGCACCGTCACTGAAAGGGGATAATTAGAGACATCTGTTTACATTTACCAGGAGCAGATATTAGAGGAATTAAAACAAACACAGTCATCACACAATCGCTTAAAGAAACTGAATGTACCAGCACGTCTGAATTTCGCAAAAGCACGGGATTTCTACATGAACACACTTTGTGAATACACTGTAGGATACAAAAGTATCCTTTACAAAATGATAGGAACCAGCAAGCAAAGTTAACATGTACTGGATATGTACAGACTTCCCTCCATATCCTTGAAGGATGGGTTCCAGGACCCCTTGAGGATACTAAAACCCACAAGCTGCTCAAGCCCTTGTTATAAAACGATGTAGTATTTGCATATAACCTACACATATCCTTTTGTATACATTAAATTATCTCTATTCTTGTAATTCCTAATAAAATGTAAATGCCATGTAAATAGTTGTTATACTGTATTGCTTAGGGAATAATGGTAGGAACAAATGGACACGTTTGGTACAGACATAACCATCCTTTTTTGTTTTTCAAATGTTTTTCATCTCAGCTTGGTTTGACTCCACAGATGAGAATTCACAGATACGGGGGTCCACTGTGTTCTGAAGTATTCTTTTCTGTTCTTAATTTTACTGAAACTCCTAGTCATTTTGGAGTTAGCAGTGCACGCTAGGTTGATGGCCGTGATCATGATAGCATCAGGCCCTGGATGAAGGCAGGTCCCATCCTGAGGCCGTCCTGAGACACCTGTGCCTCAGTGAGTGCCGTTTGAAAACCAGTGATGCTAGAGCCGTGATCTGTGTCTTCCTGCTGTCATGTTGGGTGTTGACATGGCATTGATGGTTTTTTGGAGACCTGCTTGAAGCGGTTTGCAGCCAGACCATATTGAGATCCACTAGAGTCCCAGAAGCGAGTGGAAGACTGTGTTCTTGCACCTCACCCGGAACAGACTCTTCCTAGCTCCCGGCAGAGCATGCTGGGGGCTGCTCCTCTGCCAGCGACTCAGCACACATGTGCGTGTTTCTAAATATAGACTGTTGATTTTAGGAGACAGAGTTTTCTGATTTTGGTGAAGTCGAAAGGTTTAAATCAAAATAGTGACCTGAATATGTATTAATGTCATAAAGACTGATTACATGCAAAAATAAGAATTGCAAATGGAGCTTAAAAGAAAAAAAAAACAGCCTTGGGCTTTACCTTCTGGGATTCTGACTCAAGGCATCTGGGGTGGGTCTTGAAACTGGATTAGGAAACAAGGAAAGAGAAGGAATAAAGACGACAAAGAGAATGCAAAGCAGAGCTGTCAGGAGAGCAGCTGGATGAGGAGTCAGCACTCAGAGGGGTCTCCGGCCTTCAGCTAGAATTGGGGGTCATCAGCTGTGGTTTTTGTTAAACATCTTAGGAATGAATGAGATGGCCTTGGAAGAGAGGAAGGAAGGAAGGAGCAGGGCTCCACTGAGATCGTCTAACCTTCAGACCTGGAAAGGAGGTGCCGTCTATCCCGGGAGCCCTGAGCAGAGCAGCCTGCCAGTGGAGTGGAAAGGCAGGAGGAGTGGGTATTGCAGAGGCTGGGCAGAGAGGCATAAAGACAGCAAGCTCTCAGCCCTGCTGCATCTGCCTGGATGTTGAGTGGGGTGAGGACAAAAGAGTGCCCTTTGGGGGTCATTGTGTGACTTTGCTCTGACCAGGCTTGGACCAGATTCAAAACCCCGATGGGCTGATACAGGATGGGACTTCAGTGTCCAGAAATATGATGGACTGCAATTCCAAAGAACTCTCTATATAAAGCCACTACAAATGGCTGATAAATCATAATGCACATAATTTAAATGCATTACATAATTTGTAAGAAAATAATAGGAAGCCCCAGCTGAGAGTGAAAGCATTGTAAGCTACTTGGAAGGTTGGAAAGCCCGGGGGCTTTTGCCCTTGGTAACCAAGTGGTTTGTGTCAGTGGCCCATAGAAACAGGAGTTGAGAGACTAGGCAGATCCTCCAGGCAGAGGGTTGAAATGGAGTCCTCACAGAGCTGATGCAATCAAAGGGGTACACAGTAAAAGGGTGTCCTAGAACAGTGGCCCCCAGCTATCAAAGGGGTACACAGTAAAAGGGTGTTCTAGAACTGTGGCCCCCAGCTATCAAAGGGAGATAACAAGGAAACGTGTCTGTCTCGCTTCGGCTTCAGGTGGCCGACACAACGTCTGCCCTAAGAATTTGTATCACATGCCTGTACTAATCTGGATCTGGGGTTTAACTTTAAGCTGCAGAGAAATTTTCACTGGAAGTAATCCAAGGCTATCAACCCATCTGGAACACCTGTGAAAGAATACACATCTTTTCTGAAGGGACACACCGGCAACCAGCTTACACAGAACTTCTGCACCATCCTAGATGCTGCAGATACAACTATGAACCAAAGAGACAGAAGTTCCTGCAGCCATGCAGCTGATATTCTAGCAGGAGAAAAAGGAAGGAAACATAATAAATAAATGCAATAAATAAACCTGTCGTCTAGAATATGATTAGGATTAAGAGGACGGGAGCATGTAGAGGGTGCAGGTCGCCCCTGACAGGAGGGTGAATCTGAGCAGACTTAACTCAGGTAAGGAAGTCAGGCGGAAGGTTATTAGGGAAAGAGAGTTCAAGGCAGAAGAAACAGCGAATGCAAGGTGAGAGGATGCCTGGGTTGCTTGAGGAGCAACATAGAGGGTGTTGTTGCCAGAACTAAGGTAGCAAAGGTGACAATAACAGGAGGTGAAGTCAGAGAAGAGCAAGAGGCCAAGTGGGTCAGAACATGCTGACTTAGGCTTTACCTAGGCTGGGAGCCACTGTAGGGCTGTGAACAGGAGAGCAAATGATCTGACTGGAATTGTTAATTAATCATTCTGGTTGCTGTGATGAGAACAGAACCGTGGGATAGAAGAGTGCAAGGAAGGACCCTAGACTAGGGATGGGAGAGATGGGGTGTTTGATAAGGGTGGTAGCAACAGTAGTGATAGGTATGGTGGAACCTGTGTCTGTTTAACACGGGCCAACAGAATTTCAGACAGATTGATGAATGTTAGCGAAGAGGTGACTGAAAAATGACTCCAGAAATGTTGGCTTGAGTAACTGCAAGGAGGCAGTGCTGTTGTGTGAACTGGGAAGACCACAAGTGGATTGGTTTTGAGGGTAAGATCAGTGGTTCCATTTGAATGTGTTGAGTTGATTCTGGAGTTTGATTTAAACATTTGGTTGGAGACAACATTTGGGAATTCAAAGCATGTAGATGGAATGATCAGGATCAGCCGTGAAGCTAGAGGCAATCACTGAAGGGAGTAAGTGCAGATAGAGAAGAGATCGAGGTTGGTGGGTGAGAGGGTGGATGGTGGCATAAAGAGAGGAGCCCTGGGGCCCTCCAGCACTAAAAAGAAGAGGCCGAATTGGAGGGAGTAGCAAAGAAGATGAGCCAATTAGGCAGGAGGAAAGG
Source organism: Cacajao melanocephalus (assembly GCA_963573385.1). NCBI lineage: Eukaryota > Metazoa > Chordata > Mammalia > Primates > Pitheciidae > Cacajao > Cacajao melanocephalus. Next base: position 8,543 of record CAUYLG010067371.1, read on the forward strand.
CAGGAGAGTGTGTGTCCGGAATGTGGAGGGTCTGTCTTGCCCTATTTGCAAGCTAGCAAGTTAGTGTCATGGATGCTGGAGGAAGACATGGATCTCAGTGGCCAGAGATGAAGGACAGGTCGTTTATGACTCACAACCAGGGCCAGCTACATAATTTGAGTGGCCTAGTGCAAAATGAAAGTACAAGGTCCTTTGTTCAAAAAGTAGAAATAAGGTGCCATTATTCTGCAGTGTAAAGGTTAACATTTGTGTTTTCCCTCCTTTGGCACTATGCTTTATTGCGTGCACAAAACATGCGTTGTAGTTTCTTTCTGGCTACCTGGGCTTTGATTACAGTATCCCAGAGGATAGGACTGCTTTATGCAATCCTTTGCAGAGATGTCCATCCATTTATTTCTGCAATTAATAGCAATTCAGAAAAGACAACTATCAAACTAATATTTCTCAGCTATATCAAGTGCGGTACTGTTGATATTAGGATTTGTCCAACAGCAATAATCTAATAAGTTCTGCATAGAAACTAGAAACAGACATGGTCTCAGAAATGAATAGGCTTGCTGTCTATAAATAGCACATCTCAGACATTGAAAGAACTCTAAAATGTGTGGCATCGCTAATCCACATGATTTGTCTTTGAGGTGAGGAAGTCCATTTATAAATCCTGATCTAGATGTATGTATATAAAATCAAAGGGCAATTGAATTTTCACAGTGTAAAGGTATGGGAGCAGTCTTAAGACAGAAATACTCATTCTATAAATGAAAGGGAGTAAAAACCCCAACCTTAAGAAAGCTTGACTGGTACAGTATGGCATTCAACTTGTGCCAAATATCAGAAGTCATACCTCCTGATAAATAAATTGTCATTGTTTCTGTTTAAGCATTTTTTTGCCTTGTTTGCTCTCTTGAAGGGATTCAGAGAAGTAATGTTAAGAGATGCTCAGTTCAGCAAATGTAATAATGCAAACTTTATAAACCATTGCCACCCAAGAGAGGACCATTACCATTTAAGAACATAGAATTCTTAATCTTATGGTCATTTACAGGCGCTAGCTCAAGCAGGGGAAGAGCCAGAGGCATGGGTCATCCAGCCTGACACATGCCACCCCGTCAGAATGGGGATGAGTCACTCTCCAGTCTCTGGGGGTAATGTGCACTCAGTTCAAGTATCTTTCAAATATGGAGATTGAGGGTGCCTTGTTCAAGCAATGTGGATGTTTCTCACAGCCAGTTCTCAGGGCACCTTTGGAAGAATGATATCACTGGGAGTCATTGCATTCCCTTTGGGAATTCTCTTAATTGAAGACGGTTGCCGGAAAATAAAACTATGGCTCTGATTAGTACACATATGTTTTAACATGTATGGTCTCTCTCCCTCTTCCTCTCTAAATATATATATATAAATTTTAAAATTTTCTCTCTCTCTAAATATATGTGTTTATGTATACACGTAAACACACACATACATATATACACAAGTATTTAGTGAGTATTGTTTAAATAAATAAAGGAGAGCATACAGGGACTCCACTGTTTACCAGCACAGTCCAGAAGTTCATTCATATAATGTTGTGTTGAGTTGGAACAGCTACCCCCATACAGAGTGTGAGACATCTGGTCATTCCCTGTATTATTCTATTTAACCCATAACATGTCTGAAGTCTGGTATTTGAGCCCCGCACTCTAGACACCGTGGGTAAGCGTGCTTCTGGGATGCAATTTGTGAACCTAGGCACTCATCAATCCACTGTCATGGTGACATCAGTGAAAACACTCTCTCCCTCAGCACTGCAGCTGACCTCAGGATCCCATTCTAGAGATGGAAGATTTTTAGGAAATAGAATACAGTCGCTGAATGACTGCTGGAGGTTAGGGTGAGAATGAAAGAAGAGGCTGGTTTATTGCTTCTGGTTTGGGTTGGGTTGAGTGAGTGGGTGGATGGGGGAACAGATTTGAGGCAGGAAGACAGCGAGTTAATTTTGGATATGATGATCTTGGGTTGCAAGTGGGGCATGTGGATGGAAAGGTTCAGAAGGCAGTGGGGATCAGTGCATCCAAATTGCCAGAGACACCAGTGGAAAAAGGAAGACCTGGAGGCTGATCAGGGGTAGGAAAGGGGGGTGCTCCTCTCCCTTAGCTCCTTGGTGCCTGGTTTGGGAGAAGAAGCAACCTCTCCCAAAAAAGGCTACAATAGGTCACCAACTTACAACCAAAGGACGCTGCAGAGGGAATGCTTACTGAAAATGTTCCTTATATGGAGGAGTCACTTGACCATAGGATGGGGTTTTCTAAAGGCACGGGGAAGAGAGGGTGGGTGGAAGGTGAGCCCTGGAGCACTGGAGGGGTGGCTGTCAGGGTCAGCTGCAGTAGGGTGGCTAGTGGTGTTTTCAGTTCGATTAGCACCGTAGCTATTTTACAAATTTGTGTTTAATTTTCATTTGTAATATCAAAGTAATTCACAGCAGAAAAAATGTTTTATGGAAAAAAGCTAGTGACCTGATACATTTCAGGAAACAAGCCTGTACTGCATTTGGATATTGAGCAGATGATGAAACTTGGGATTTGAGAGAGCAGAGTGAAGCTTGCTCCAGATAATGTTGGGAGTTCTACACTGTTGAGCTGAGACTTCTTCACCTGCATCTCAGGAAAACAGAGCACATTTTCCTTTGTGGTTTGGTGTGTACGTGCTGTGGAACAGTGGGGCTGGGGGCAGCTAATAAAGAGGGTCTTTTTTCATTGGGTTCTGGAGGTGATTCAGGGGTGACTGGCCCTGCTCTTGAGACAAGAGAAAGTAGAATTTTCCAAATGCCTGTTCTGAGTCCAGCTCTATGTTAAGCATTGTTAGATCAATTAATGGCTACACCATTTTTGCAAAAGGAGCGTTTTTAGTTTCATTTTTACACAAGAGGTTGCTGAGGCTCAGAATGATTAGATAAGTTAAGCAAGGCACATGGCAAGAGTGTCACCCAGTGAGTCTGACACATCCTGCTCCACCACACCCTGCACCATCAGCGAACCAGCACCTGCACGCAGAGTTTATTTAGCAAAGGCTGTCTCTCTTACATTTCCCTGGTTCTCACTGGCTTAGGTTGAATTCTCCTGATTTCTTCTCATAATACAATGTATTTGTCCTTTGAATGTAGGTCAGTACAGTCATTTTGCTTTTTAAACTTACATGACTCCAGAAAAGTATCTTTTCGGACTTAAAAAGAAAAACATTTTCAAAATAATTCTTATCCTATGCCAGTTTTTCAGATGGCTTTAGGGGCCTGGGAGACTTATAGCTCTTTTCATTACCCTTCCAGATTTCATATAGAGATGACTACTTCGTCTTCTGAATACATTTAGCATCGAATAAATGCGCACTCCGCCTTTGGGCAGGTATAAAGGCTGTATGTAGAAGGAAGAAAAGCCTCAGTAACTGGACTTCTTTCCTGCCAGCCCTAGGCTTAGTGAGAGGACCCTTACATATACACTTCTTTTACATTGTTGTACACTTAACTCAGCATGCCATGTCCTCCACATGCTAAGGACTTCAGATTGCGTGGCAGACAGTCTTCACAGATGCAGTGACAGGCACAGGACAGTGAGGTCGCCCTTCACGTGCCAGGCCAGTAGGAGGCCAACTTCAGACGTGGGCACCTTTGCTTCCAGCACTGCTTCTCCTAATCACTGTAATTTTATTTGGTTCCATTTTTCTTTCTCACCTTGGCCTGCGGTAGGTAATCAATGCTTAAAGCAAGAGGGAGGGAGGCAGAGAAGGACGCTGTTTTATTATTAAACATCAGATAGAGTCAACAAATGGAAAGCTGGATACTGTCGAAGTCTGTTATTGGGGAGAGTTGGTTGTAATGTTAGATATTTAGTTTTCGGTCATTAAATGGAATAGATTGGAATTTCCTAAATAAATTTTGTCAATAAAAACACCAATTCCCCCAGCCTAACCTCCCTTGTAGGAATGACTGCAAAGGAAGTCACCACCGCCGAGGGCTTACGTAACCTTCTCAAAACAATTTTCCATCTTCCCTGACCTGAGAACGACTTACCTGCAAGGTTTGATATCATAAACTCGCTGAACCAGATGCAAATGCAGGTGTCCTGTGGTTTTCACAGCTGCAGTTAAATATTTAAATTTGGTTTAGAGATTGCATTTCTTTCTCAGGGATAGTAAATTTTTTCTCCACTTCCTGTGTTAAGGAATGTAGTCGATTACTTAATTGCAGAATAATGAGCAATATTTCCACTTTCAAATGTGCATTCTCATCATTTTAATGTGATAAATGCCAAGAGATGTGCACAAGCAGGAAGAAACTTTGTTGGTGATACGTCTTACTGCAGTTCATCTGAGCTGCCTGAATTATACACCTAACGATAAGCTAAGGTTTCATTTTGTTTTGCTGTCATTGCTGCTGCTTGTATATTCTCAGGAGACTTTGGAAGGACAGTCGCTGTGTATAAATGCTTGACTCGTGGGTGGCTCATATTCCAGCATGCCTGCTCCCAGCGCTCAGGGCTTCCTCTACAGCTTCGAGGTCCAGCAGTACCTTCCTTGCCTCCCAGCTGCACGGTGGCTCCAAAACAGGGAGCCTGGGCTAGTCCTGGTGTCTCACCAGGAACCATGGCATCTGACCTTTGCATGAAATTGATAATCTGGAGTGAAACCTAAAAAACCTTTTTGTCATTTTTTTTCCAATAGGAAAACATTGCACATATCTTAAATGACTTACAAATTTGTGGAACTCCACCCACTAGTACTGAAAGCAATCTGATCTTGTAAAACCCTCATCCCATGAACTTCACGGCTTTATGCTGACTGATTGATACAGACATCAATACCGAAAGAGATTATATTTTCTGTGGAGAGGGGCCCTGATTTCACTAGATCATCAAAGGGCTTTATGATCCCTAAAAGAAGCCAAGATGAATAAATGACTTTTTAATTCAAGTGATTTTTGTTTGCAAAGTTCTTTTTTAGGAAAGGCCCTTTACTTTGAATGCAATTCATACTCGAGTATTTCTGCATGCTGATTTTTAAGTTTTTCGGAAGGCTTCTATAAGAGAAATAAAGGTATTGATTCAAGACATCTTATCTAATGATTTTGATAAACTGCGACAGTTCAAGCCAACAATAATTCAGCAAAGTAACTCACATTTATACAGCCTACCCCAGAGACTTCCAGTTCCCCGTGGACTGGAGAATTCCCGTGCGATTTCCCCCTCACTGCCTGAGCGCTCTCCATTAAATCCCATATCCCAGGGCTGCAATGTCCACAGGAACCTGTCACGGCATAACCAGGATGCTGGCATCTTTCCCTTCTGTGGACAGCTGTCTCAGATATGAAGGGACTGGGTAGAGCTGGGGCCCAGAGGGTCTCCGCAGGGGTCCTGCGCTCCTGGCCAACCAGGGGGAACAGCCTCGCCTCCAGAAGCCTGGCTGAGAAAGGATAATTGCTCCGCATGGGCTTCCCTAGCAGCCTTCCCAGGTGAGGGTTTGGGGTTTAACCGTTCAGTAAATGGGGTGGCAGAGGTCGTGGAGGGGTGCTGGGCACCGGGACATCTCATTGCCTTTACCTAGAGCCTTCCCAGTACTGCATCCATCCAGGGCCTGCCCCATCTCAGGATTGGCGCTGCCCCTTAACCAGAAGCCAGACGTTCTCAGGGTGCCCAGGGCTGCGGAGACGCCTGCTAACAAAATAAGTGAGTCAGTATTGGTGCACACACATGCGGAGTGTCAGTTCATTAATTTATAGGAGGGATATTTCATAAAGGCTTGAATGGCATTTATGAAATCTCAATCTCGGCCCCACTCAAGAGTGTAGCTTTCTAAAGTCAAGTTACATCTAATTATAACCGGAAGGGATCGGCAAGCCTGGTGTGGGAGAAGTGGAGTGTCACCACCTTCAGGCTGTGGGGCTCACCCCCCGAGGGTGCCTCCGCATCCCCGGGACACGGGGCTGTGTCTCCGCAGCCCCCGAGCTGCTACTTCCGCGAGCTCTCCCCTCTGCACAGATACCCCCTCCTCCTGCTGCCAGCACATTCGGTCTAGGTGTGCAGATAAGGCTGGTTGTGCCACAGCCAAGAGTCTCTGCTGGGAGACAGCCTGTCTTCTCCCGGTGTGTGCTAATCTAACCAGGCCCACCCTCAGCTTCCCCGCGCTGCGCACGCACCGTGCACGCACCGTGCACGCACCGTGCACGCACCGTGCACGCACCGTGCACGCACCGTGCACGCACCGTGCACGCACCGTGCACGCACCGTGCACGCACCGTGCACGCACCGTGTACCGGGAGGAGCTTGTGCAGGCCACACGCCTTCCGCCACGGGCCACGCCCCTTTCGCCGCAGGCCACGCCTCCACATCACTCTCCTCCCCAGGCTCCGCCCTGATTGCTGCTTCTCCGCAAAGCGTTGTACTCCTGGGGCGCTGCTTGTCCCCACACTCCATGCCTGTGCCTTCCGGAGCTTCAGCCTCCCCTGTAAAGGGCAGAGATGGAGAGGAAGCGACAGTCACCACTTCCGGCTAGCCTGGCGTCGGCCCTCGCAGTCTTTGGGCCCTCAGCGCCTGGGATACTTGGAGACTCCCTCCTGTCCCCATGAGGCCACCCACCACACAGAAGAGGTGTAAGTCCGGACGCACAGGAGTGGAGGCGCTGTTGCACCTGCCGACTCCCCCACACCTCTCAGCTCTGATTTCCAAGCCCTGGGAGCCTCTGTTGGAGGACTGCCGTTCCAGGGCCTCTGCTGGCCCCTTTCTCTCAAGGGCTCCCTCAGCTGCCCTGGGTAGAAGGCATGATCCACCGTGTGGAACCTTCTCCTCTGCCTCGCCCTGTGGCACTGTTTGTTGTTGTTTTGGGAAAATAGTTGTGTGGGGTCAGTTGTTATCATGAGCCGCTTTGTCCAGATGTCCATACCCGTGACTGGCCCACCAGGGGCAGTCGCCCTGCCCTTCACATAGCTGAGTGTTACTTCTAGGTTTAGGTCAGAAGGTTGTTTTTCCAAGAATTCATCTGTAGTCATCCAACCCAGAAGTGGCTTCTTTTTGTGATTGCCGTATCCCTATAGCACTTAACTTAGATTTGCTTTTGAATTCTTGGAACCTGCAATTATCGCCTCTGCCCATGGCCAGCTCCTTAGGGTCCATATTGCCTCTAGTTCATCTTTGCCTCCCACAAGTTGCCTAGCAGGCAGTAAGCACTCAATAAACATTTGCTGAATAACCTAGCCCTTGGAGATATTGAAGATTGTGTTCCAGACCATTGTTGTAAAGCAAATATCACAAAGTGAGTTATACTTTTTTTGGTTTTCCAGGACATATAAAAGTTACGTTTATACTACAATGTAGTCTATTAATTGTACAATAACATGTCTAAAAAATGTACGTAACTTAATTAAAAGTACTTCATTGCTAAAAATGCTGTCAATCATCTGAGCCTTCAGGGAGTCATAATCTTTTTGCTGGTGGAGGGTCTTGCCTCAGTGTTAATGGCTGCTGACTGATCAGGGTAGTGGTTGCTGAAAGCTGTGTCAGTTTCTTAAAATAAGACAGCAATGAAATTTATGACTTTGATTGACTATTCCTTTCATAAAAGATTTCTCTGTAGCATTGGATGCTGTTTGATAGCATTTTACCTACAGTACAACCTTTTCAAAATTGGAGTTGATCCTCTCAAACCCTGCCACTCCTTTATCAACTAAGTTTATGTAATCTAAATTCTCTGTTGTCATTACAACAATGTTCATGGCATCTTCACCAGGTGTAGATTCCATCTCAAGAAACCACTCTTTGCTTATCCATAAGAAGCAACTCCTCATTCATTCAAGTTTGATCGTGAAGTTCCAGCAATTCAGGGATGTTGTCAAGTTTCACTTCTAGTTCTCACTATTCCCACCACATCTGCAATGACTTAAACCCCTCAAAGTCATCTATGAGGGCTGGAATCCACATCTTCCAAACTCCTATTGGTGTTGATATTTTGACCTCCTCCTATAAATCATGAATGTTCTTACTGACATCTAGAATGATGAGTCCTTTCCAGAATGTTTTCAGTTCACTTTGCCCAGATCTATCAGAAGAATCACTTTCTATGGTAGCTATAGCCTTATGAAATGTATTTCTTAAATAATAAAACTTGTAAGTCAATTACTCCTTGATCTATGGGCTGCAGAATGGATGTTGTGTTAGCAGACATGAAAACATTCATCTCCTTGTACATGTCCATTAGAGCTCCTGAGTGACCAGGTGCATTGAAAATGAGTAGTATTATTTTGAAAGGAATTTTTTTTCTGAGCAGTAGGTCTCAACTGTGGGTTAAAAATATTCAGTAAACCATATTGTAAACAGGTATTGACGTCCAGGTTTTATTGTTGTATTCACCGAGCATAGGCAGAGTAGATTAGTGTAATTTTTAGGGGCCCTAGGATTTTCAAAATGGCCAGTCAGCATTGGCCTCAACTTAAAGTCACTACCTGCAGTTATCCCATAGCAGGAGAGTCAGTTTGTCCTTTGAAGCTCTGAAGCCAGACATTGACATCTTCTCTCTAGCTATGAAAGTCCTACATGGCGTCTTCTTTCACTAGAGCAGAGCTCTTCCAAAGTCTACACTGAAAATCTGTTGTCTAGTGTAACCACCTTTGTCAGTGATCTTAGTGGGATCCTCTGGGCAACTTGCTGCAGCTTCTCTGTCAGCACTTGCTGCTTCTCCTTGCACTTAGATGTTATGGAAATGGCTTCCTTGCTTAAACCTCATGAACCAATCTCTGCGGTCTTCTAAGTTTTCTTCTGCAACTGCCTTACCTCTTTCAGCCTTCGCAGAATTGAAGAGAGTTAGGATTTTGCTCTAGATTAAACTTTGACTTAGAGAAATGATGTGGCTGGTTTGGTCTTCTATCCATATCAGCAATAAAGCTGTTTGACTTTCTTATTCACTAGAGTAGCACTTTTAATCTCCCGCTAAAACTTTCTCTCCGCATTCACAATTTGGCTAACTGGTAGAAAAGGCCTAACTTTAGGCCTATAAAAATCTTCTGCACATCAGTCTTTTGACCTACCTCCCTCACTAAGCTTAATCATTTCTAGTTTTTGATTTGCAGTGAGAGATGGGTGACTGTTCCTTTCACTTGAACCCTTAGAGGCCATTGAAGGGTTACTGACTGGGTTAATTTTGACATTGCTGTGTCTCAGGGAATAGGGAGGCCCAAGGAGAGGGAGAGACACAGGGTAAGGGTCAGTTGGTAGATCTGTCAGAACACACACAGCATTTGTCGGGTAAGTTTGCCATCTTATATGGGAGCTATTCCTGGTGCCCCAGAACGATTATCAAGTATCACTGATTATAGGTCACCATAACCAATATATGAATAATGAAATACTGAGGTTGAAATCTTGTGAAAATTACCAGAATATGACCCAGAGACATGAAGTGGGCATATGCTGTTGGAAAACAGTGCTGATAGACTTACTTGCTCAATGCTGGGTTGCCACAAACCTTCAATTTGTTAAAAATGCATTATCTGTGAAGCACAGTAAAGTGAGGGATGCCTGTGTCTGACTACGCAGATATTTTCTTGTGTAGCTTGGGGGTCTGGCAAAAGAGGAAATGCTAACAACCCAATTGGTGGAGGATGTGGGCTGCTTCTGTAAACAAAATCAGCTGTCTGTCTCATTTGGTGCCTCCTGCTATGTCCCCAACCCCTTATCAGCCAGCAGGAACCACAGCAACAGGGACCCACCCTGCCCCAGAGTAGCCAGCTTAGCTATTCTTTGAGAAGCTCCACCCTTCCCAGCCATGTCTTACTTTTGTACCAAAACATCACCTGAGTCCTCCTCGATTATGAAGGAGAAAGAGCAAAGGCTTAATTCCCATTTCATGTTCTGTGAGGAGTCCAGTGTCCCCTCTGCTCCCCACAGCCAATATTCTTTTAATCCTTGGAGCTTCTAAAGTCTCAGAGTATCTTCTGTTTCTGCAGACGGGCTTGGAATTCAAAACTGACAGACTCTCCATCCCATGCAAATTCCATGTCTTTGTGACCGTGCTCGTCTCTTTGGTTCATGCCACATCACTGCAAATGTAAAAATGGGTAACTTCCCTTGGATGCATGGGATGCATTGAAGAAAAGGAGACTTTTACAAAGCATTTTTCTATAGCAGCTGTGCTAAATGTTTGTTGATGGGTTGGGCATGGAAGGAGAAGTTGATGGTGCCAGAGTTTCGATTCCTCCCCTTGAAGAACCGCCCGCATGACTTGACTCTCCATGCTCAGAGACGTCCTTTCAAAGCCCTACCCTGCCAAGCTCACTCCAGTTTATGAGGAACCGTTTGGCTCCCTTCCCTTGGAGTTTCCACGTTGACAGCCAGGCCCTGAAAGGAGGTGGCCTGAACGTCACGTCCCACTGTCCCAGGTTACTCGTGTTTGAGGGAGTGGAGGGAGCAGATGAGGAGTGAGTTACTTCAGCTCTTCAGTTGTTGTTGCTTCATCAATACAGGATAATAATTGTGATCCCTGCTTTGTAGTGAAACAAGGTTCTGGGTAGCCTGGGGCCTGGAGTGAGCCGAAGGAGCATACACCCCAGTGGCTGCTGCTGTTCCTGGCCCCTGCTCACCACTGCTCGTCACAAGGGCAGCACCTGGCTCCCAGAACAGGAAGAGCCGTGCATTTGCTGCTCCCAGCTGCACTAGAGTGGAGGGAGGCTTGGACCTTTCCACCATCCCCTTCCCTTTGTCTGCCAACTAATAAGTATCCCAGAAAAGAAGGAGGACACTGATTTGTGCCCCCTCAATGTGACAGTTGTTGCCATGCATGGCTGATGACATGCGGCACGTTTGGATTTACATACGATTTTTTCCCTCCCTCTGTTGCCTAAGCTCTTATCCCCTAGTCCACTCAGGTCACCTCAGCAAACACCCAAGACCCAAACTGAGAGGCGCTGCTGATGGCACGGAGAGCGACATAGTCCAGATTAAGATGTAGGGCCCAAGCTGCCCCACTGTGAGTGACAGCCGGGCTCCTGGGGCGAAGGGCGCTAGACATCGTGACTTAGGCGTCAGGATGTGGGGTTAGGAGTAAAGGAAGAAACAAGTGAAACGTCCATTTCAACACAAACAAACATGGCGGGTGACAGAGAAACTCTGTGGTTGCCACTGCTAACACATCCTCCTTTGGTTGTAAAACCACAGCTTTGCCCGCCTAAGGTCCAACATGCTGCCCACACCTGCCAACGGTAATGGTGATGACCGGAACGTGCCCTGTGAAGGTGGTTCTCATCCTGATGTTCTGCGTCAGCCCTGTGTCTGAGAGCCGAGAACCCTGCAGGCCTTTGCTTTACCCACTGCCCAGCACTGTCCACTCCCCGGAGGCCTCTACACACCATCCGTTTCCCCTTGACCTCACTACTGCTACACCAGTTTTCCTCACAGGTGGCTTTGTGTTTTAAAATGGAGGTTTTATTATTATCTAGGTCAGGCAAGGCCCACCGATCAGGAGACGACGCCATTGAGAGGAGAGCTTGTTCCTCCTGGTTCTGGGACAGCAGGGGGGCACGCTACGCCGTGGGGGCTGCTCCGGGAGCACCAGCGTGGGTCAGGCAGCAGAGGGAGGGGGGAGGCCTTGATTGTGGTTGCTGGGAAGGAATGGGTGACATGGGGTGAGCAGGCTCAGGACTGGCCGGTTTAAGTAATTTCAGGGCCATGGAGCGCAGGGCAGTCTTCAGTTGTCCAGTACCTGGACCTGGGTAGTTTAGGTGGGTGATAGTGACCCAGAATATGCAAGATCAGTAAAAGAGGAGATTGGAGCTTGAGCCACTGACATCTATACCCTATGAATTTATGGCATAATAGGTATAAAAAATAGAAGACTTCTGGACTGTGAAAGCAAACAAAAGAGCTGGTTGCGGTGTGGGTTCTGGATGGTTGGTTTGCAAGTGAAAGGTGCACTCCTGGGAGAGTTGTTTGCCATCTTTAGGAATTAGCCATCCCTGGCAGGGGCCCTCCCTCCAAGATCCACAAGGTCGCAGATCAAAGCACCAGAACACAGAAATAAAAGCCACAGTTAATACAGGTGGTCATGACTTTCTGCTCCTTGGAAGCTGTCAGTGGCTTTCACTGGCTGTGAAGGTGGCATTCTAGTTTCCACCTTCTGGTCACTGCGCTGGGGTCTAGCCTGACCCATCACTCTGCACTCTTCCCCATAAACCCTGCGTTCCAGCCAAACTGTGCTCCATGGGCTTTTTCATCAGGCCATTAAAAGCAACAGCCCATATGTTTTTTGATGTGCCCTACCTGCTGTCTATGTCACCGAGGCTTATCTTTAGTGCCACCTGCTCTGTGAGAATCTTTAACTGGTGGTGGTGGTGGTGAGGCCCCTACAGGTTATTAGTAGGCACAGAGCTCTGCCCATAGAAGTGTCTATGAAAAAAATGCCTGCTTCTTTTCATCTGCTTAAATGCTACCTCTCCTTGAAGTTGCAGACAAGGCCTCTCTAAAGACTGTCCAGCTCATTTGGATTTTCTTGCCTTTCCTTCTATTCTAATTTTTATGGGATTCAAAGCTTAAAAACGTATTTTGTTTGTAGTAATACAGCACAAGCTGGTTTTGCTTCCCCCTCTTGTGGCAAGCACCTGAAGACAAGCCGATGTCCTCCGTCGGCCTCTCGGCGTCTATATTCCAACACTATCGAGAGCACCAATAAGCAGTCAGCAGGTTAGCAACACCAAGAGTTGCCCTGTGAGAAGCAAAAGGAATCCTGGAGGGTTGTCGGGAGGCCTGTGTCTAGGCTGGATTCTTCAATGGATTTGCTGTCCATCTCTCGCTGTCCACAAGTGAGGATGTTTGCAGACACAATCTTAAAATGTGTGAACTCAGCAAGCTGCTTGTGCAGAATGGCAGCAATTTTCCCCTCCGTAGTTGGAGAATTTACCTCCTCACCTTTGATATTTCAGCTGGATCCTTCCACAGAAGGCTTCGAAATGTCCTGTGAATATCAGCAGATTCTTAGACTTGGTCTACTCCAGCTACCCTAGAATAGTAATTCAGTTTGTTCTAGAACTGAACAGTGATGTCCCCGTCAAAAGAGAATTCCTTTTGTTCCTTTATGCCTAGTCTCTCATGTATCATTTTTTCCACTTTATTCTCACTGAACTAGCTGCTTTGCCAAAACAAAAGCAGAACCATCACGTAGATATTTGCTTATTTTGAGGCAAACCTGTGGGCAACACCATGGCCCGTCTACCTCTCACCTCCCACATCCTGCTTTGGCCTCAGGTTCCCATTTTCCCCAGGTGAGTAAGTCATCATCTCCAAGTGATTTCGTGGTCCAGTTAAAGCAGAAACGGCCACGGCAAGCTGGAGGAAAAAGACAACAGAATAGGTAGGGCCTGGAGACCTCCCACAGGCCATTGTGTCTCCAGAGGATGTTTATGGAAGTTTTGTATTTATAGCCTTCATGGAGGGCAGAACCAGAAGAAAGTGGCTCAAATTGCAGAGAGGGAGTTTGTAAATGGAGCTTATCTGTCGTAGGTGGTTAAAGCACCTGTCTGCCTGGTGAGAGAGAGAACATCTCGGGGAACAATCTAGTTCCCCGCCAGCAACCTGATTTTGCGATGACTTTTTCGCCTTTATTTCTATGCTGTTACCTGTTAAATGCCAATTTGTCTGGTCTGCTTCTCACCTAAGTAAAACAGAGGATGTCTATACGTGACACACACAGATTCATGTACTATTAAAGCTGGTATTTGCAGCCATGAGAAAGCAGCCATTGCCTCCTACCCTGCATAAAAATGACATCCATTTCTCCTGGTTAGTCATTGTAGAGCCTCGATTGCAACCTGACTTTGGCTGGTCGTGGAGGAAATACACCTGTGGCTGAGTACAAACTAACTATCTTTCTTTTCTTTTCCCCCCAGGATTATACCTTAACCATGTATTTTCAACAATATTGGAGAGATAAAAGGCTCGCCTATTCTGGGATCCCTCTCAACCTCACGCTTGACAATCGAGTGGCTGACCAGCTATGGGTGCCCGACACATATTTCTTAAATGACAAAAAGTCATTTGTGCATGGAGTGACAGTGAAAAACCGCATGATCCGCCTTCACCCTGATGGGACGGTGCTGTACGGGCTCAGGTCTGTGTGCCTCTTCAGGGCCAACTTTGCAGCTGCATGGTGCATGGGTGTTGAATACCTCGCTTGAGACGATCTGCGTAAGTGAGGCAGTGACCTCAGATTAATTCAGAATCATCCATGAAGCACTTTAAGCTTTGCAGAAAAAAACAAAATCTCATAACCATAAAATCTGGGGCATTACTGTTACTATAAATAGTCATGAAGCAGTTGAAAAACAGCCACCTGTGGATGAGTTGTGTGTACTTGGATGGCCACGTCTGAGAACACAGATTCCCTCAGGATGCATTTCCACGTCATAGCCACAGAGGGCTGTAGTTAATATCGCCCTGACACTGCAGTGGCTTCAGTGAGGTTTTTTCAAAGCTGTTTACACAGTTGAAAAAAATGTCCGTTGTGCAGATTGTAGGGTTTACTTTCTGTGGAGCTTTACTGAGGTAGTGCCACGGATATTTATGGGAATGACTAAGTGAGAGGTTTCCTGACGAGAAACATCCCTCTCCGGCTCTCGTAATGTAATCACTCAGCTCAGGAAACCAGGCTGCCTTCCTGAGTCCCAGCAAGGAGGCCGTGGACTTCCCTGGTTGCCCTGAAAACCACCAGGCCTTTCCATGGGACTCCATCCCAGCTAGTGATCAATTATTTTGAATATTACCTTGCTAAATGGTGCTCTTAAAAATTTTCTGTCTCTTGCATAGATTTTGCCTGATTTTTGGTTTGCTTTGTTTTAGAATAGTATTTTGTGTGTGTGTGTGTGTGTTCCTCTATCTCCTGGCCTCAAAGTGCCTTTGGGATCCTCCAGCAGTGACTGTCTGTGTTGAATGGGACAGATGTGGTTAGCTTGGAGAAAAGGTCTATCTCAAAATGTTGTGAGCCCACAGCCTTTGAGCTGAGACTCTTAACCGCTATATGTGAAATCATAACAGTGTATATTTAAATCCACACCCCTGTGACTTTCATGCCTCAAGAAGGCAAAGTGAATTATTTAACATTGCCTCAAATAGAACATGTGAGTGACTTTTCAGAACCACAGTGTAGAGAGCAGAAGTTGGGATTTTAGTAAAATCAGATGTTTTTATTGGTAAGTGGCACATGTCAACCAGGCAATGGTGTTCCTTTAAAAAGAGTCTAGCCCAGAGTTTCTTTGGGAGGTTTTCAGCATTGTATGTTTTTGTCTGAAAATGAGACCTGTGGTTGTAAAGCTCCAGAGGTTCAGCTTCCGGTAAGTGCATCAGCCGTACCAAAGACTATTCAAAAGTCTTGGGAACATAGAATGAGGAGCCATTTACCTGCCTCCACCCCCAAAAATACTGAAGTGAAAGAAGCTGATGTGTGTGTGTAAATGTGTACGAATTTGTGTGTGTGGGTGTGTGCTGAGTTTTTGTGTGTGTGGTATGTGATGTGTGTGGTGTATACTTGTGTGTGTGTGGTGTGTGTGTGTTGGGTTTGTTGTGTGTGGGTGGTGTATGTGGTATGTGATGTGTCCATTTGTGTGTGTGGTATGTGTTGTGTTGGTATGCACTGTCCATGGGTGTGTGGTGTGTGTTTTGTGTGGTAATGTGTGTTGTATGTGTGTGCATGTGTGCGTGTGTGTAATGTGGAAGAGCAAAAGAAGCAAGTAACAAAAATTAATGTAGGAATTTTTGGCTTTTGAAACAAAACATGCTATTTGGGTTTTCTCCACTTTTATTTTTGCATTCTTTATTATTTATATCCGAAGTGGAGTATGTCAGTATGTCTCTGTATGTCTTTGTTAAAAACAAAGACCTTTAATTCTGTTAAAATAGAATTGTGTAATACATAGAAAAGCTCCATAACAAATTCCCCAACTCTTGGAAAATGTTGGATTTTAGGTAAGAATAAGATAAACCAAGAAAATAAAAATTGCTTGGTCTGTAAGTTTGTATGTAAAAGTTAAATAATAATGTGATAATAAGCCATGGGAAACCTTTAGGAGTAAACTCTGTATAATAACCTAAAAAGCCATAGTCAAAATTATATCCATTGTGCCTCTCAAACAGCCTCTTAAATCAATACATGGATTTCTAAGTAAGTAGCTGTTTTTTCAAGTATAGTACAGTTACACACCTTAGCTCTCTACCTAGAGCATCATATTTTTGAAACAGCTCTTCAGAGTTATCTAGACCTGGATAAGATGTCTCCACAGTGCAGACTGACCACTACATTCTTCATGTGTCTAGCAGCTAAATTTATGTCATCTGCTCATTAGAAATGGGCTATTCTAGAAATTTCTGCCTTGATATTAAAAAAAAAAAAACATAGCTCTAGAGATTGATTTGAACTTTTGGGCAAAAGATCAAATTAATAAGTCACAACACTGATCATTAAACTCATATACACATATTCTTTGCCATTCTATGCAAACTTTAGTACCATTTGTATATTGTACATGTGACCTTTGATAGAAAAACAAGGTGTGAGTGCTCACATGGATCAGTCACCCTTCATCCTCCCCTTGCCCCCAAGGCCCACCTTCCCTCCCCTGCCTTTTTACTGTTGCACTTGCTGGATGGCGACATGGCCTGCCATCCATATTTTGCCTGAGAAGGTTGTTGCAAAATCTGTCGGACAATATGTTGTAAAGTTCCCACTTGTGGCTAAAAAATGTTTTAAATTGTCAAACTTGCCATTTCTGTACTTAAAGATTGAAAGCAATATTAAAATGAAGCCAGAACTTGTATCAGAAGATTCATATTAAGTCATCAAATTCATTTGACTAGGATCTTATTCTGAAGCTGCATTTTATACGGTCGTTCTGTTAAAATACTTTTCTCCTCAGAAAAGATACAAACTCACAGAGGTATTAGGGCTCGTGTGATTTTGATGCAGCCGTCTCTAACTCCCAAACCCTTGTTTTGTCACCGTCTCCCAAATTATGTAGCTAAAAAGCATGTTGATAAATTTCTTACCAGATGTGATTATGCCAATTTACACTCCCACCAGCAGTAAAGAACATATTAGCTTTAGGACTGTGATACCTGCTTTGGAATTTACTATTACTGAGGCTACTGTAAGTAATCTATCCATTTCCTTCATCTCTCAAGGCTGGTGAAGATCGCCTGACTCACTTTAAATTCTGGCTCAGACACTTTCTGCTCCCCACTCCCTGCATGTTCTACTCTTCTCCTCCTTATAAAGACTTTTCTCACCTTCTCTGCAAACTCCCCCCTTGCTTGGATTTGATGAGGTTACTTCGTACTTTAATTGGAAACACAGAAACTTCATCTTTGCGTTACAAAGAGCCCACCTGAGCTGTCTGTTGCTCACTCTTTGCCTCCCTTCTCAAAATGGAGAGCGGCTCCCTGACCATTTCCAAAATGAAGTTCCCCTTGGCACCCTCTCACTACTGGAGGACTTGGCCCTGCAGTCCTGACCTCTCCCTTTCTGCTGCTTTCCTCCTCCCTCACCGTGCTTCCAGTACGCACACTTTCCTCCCACTCTTCAGAAACATCAGGCATGCCCCTGTCCCAGGGTCTTTGCACATGCCCTGCTGCATATGGACTACTCTGTGTCTAGATGGTCATGTGTTCTGCATCACTGTGATGTCATGAGGTCATTAAGGATTGCTCAACTGTTACACTCGTAGGGAGAGCCCTTCTCTGATCATTCATCACTTTCTATTACATTACCTTTCTGGTTTGTTATCACAGGACTTATCCAGAGCTGACATTATCTTTTCAGTTTGTTACATTTCTTACTTTTTGACTCACTTTTTCCATTCATGATGATGAGGAAGCCACCGTGAGAATATAAGCTCTTTGAGAAAAGAATGGTTTCTGTCTTGTTCACTATTCCATCTCCAAATTCTAGAGTAGTACTTGGTGAGGAAAAAAAAAGTATGGCATGAGAGTTAACTTTGAATTCCATTTGGCCTTTCTATAGTACTTACATTCCATTTAGATGTTCAGTCCCTTAGAATTTATCTTGGTGTAGGATGTGATGCAGCTATACATTTTTGTTCTATTTCTTTCTTTTGCGACAGGGTCTTGCTCTGTTGCCCAGGCTGGAGTACAGTGGTGCAGTCATGATTCACTGATACTTCCAACTTCCAGGCTCTCATGATCCTCTTGCCTCAGCCTCCTGAGTAGCTGTGACCACAAGGAGAGGCCACCACACTCACCTTTTTTTTTTGTAAAGATGGGGTTTTATTGTGTTGCAGACTGGTCTCGAACTTCTAGCCTCAAGCAATCCTCCAGCCTTGGCCTCCCAAAATGCTAGAATTACAGGCATGAGCCACCATGCCCTGTCTAACTATTTTGTTCTTAAATGCTTAGCTATTTGTCCCAATACTTACCAGTTTATTCTTCCACATTAACTTTAGAATCATTTATCAAATTTCAAAAAGTATAGTTTGTGTTGTTTGCTGTAATTGTGTACATTTAGCACTACTTTGGCAAGATCAAAGCTCTTAACATTTCTTGCTAAACTTACTCCACTTTTTGAAAGTGTGATGCTTTTAGAAGTGGGATCATTGCTCCATTAATTTTCTAGCTGTTTTTCCCTGGTATGCAGGAAGGCTCATGGTCAATTTGTATATAAATACCTTTAAGTATGCATGTATCAAAATTAAATCTAGCCAGTCTAATCTTTCATCATTTTCAACAGTTGAGTTAATTAATCCTGATGATTTTAGTCTTACAATCATATTGCTTATAATGATGATTTTTATCTTCATTTTCAATTGTTGTCATTCATATTTCTGCTTTACTGCATTGACTTCACCTTCCAGAACAATGATAACCAGTGATAACAGTGTTAATATCAGCACATTTTTCATTATAATGGGTGCTTCTTGTGGCCCACGATGAAGGATGAGTTGTACTTTTAGTTTAATGTAACTATTCCTTATTCTTTTACTTCCATTATTTTTTGTTCCTGATATATAAAGTAATATCTTTAAGTCCACCAACACCACTATGCATTTTGTGCGATTTAGAACTTCACATCAGGCATGTGATCAGTAAGCATGTTAGTGCTAATACTGTCTATGCAGAAGAACAAGTACAGTGTGAAATAAAGCAATGCGACATTTATGTGAATGTGTATCCATGCTAAATCTGGCTTTAGGCTTAAGTGTATTAAAAAGGAATTGACAAACTGCCACTGTATTTCATTACAATATTTCTTATTTTACTGTTTTCAACACTAAGAGCTTTACCTATGACCAATGTTAATTAAACAAATTTCTCCAATTTTCTATCTAGTTTTAAAACAACGTTTTATTATCCAAACTTTTCAACTTTCTGTTACCTCTACATGTGCATGAAGATGGACATACAGAGAAACAAAAAGAATTACATATGCCTTACACAGACAGGCTTGGACTTTCTGTTTTTTCCTACATTTTCTAAGTAATCAGTCATTTTACTTTAGGACAAAAATTTAGCATAGGCTGTAATTTGAATCAACTTTTAGATCAAATCTGAATTAGACAAAATTTTTCTTTTTTTAAATAAGCACACATCTTCTTTGGCATATTTTATATTCTAAATTATTCACTGCAATTATTCTTAGTAATATTAAATTTTGCAAAAACCTAAGAAGCAAGAAATCCTGAACTGCCTTTCAAGTGTTAGCATTTTATATATGAGAACCATTCTACAATTTATAGAAATATGTTTCCTCATAATTTTTATTTGACTAGAAATGAGCCAGACATACAATGAACATCAAAATAATTTTAAGGTTTTAAATTACACAAAAAGTTCACCTACAGGATTTATTGTATTTACATTTACTCCAGTCTTTCATTTTTTAACAGTTTATCTAGATTAATTCTGAGAACTAATATATTATACAAAGCCAGTTATCATTTCTAATTACTTCCTTGTTAGCTATTTTTTAAATAATCTGTGAATATCAGGTGTTCACTTATGTAAGAACCTTGAGATTAAATACGTGAGTATTTTGGCCAGTAACTCAGAAGATTCAGCTGTTTTCATTAAATCAACAACCTTAAATTAGTCATTTCTCAAACAATGGCACATAAACAAAGATCATTTTGTTTTGGCTGAGTTATTGTTTTATAACCTGTGCCAAATCCTGACACCTTGAAATATCTAGCAGAGACAAATATAAAACCCAGACAAAAATGTATGCTGACAATTTTGAAGACATTTCTATTTTCATCTTTTACTTTGGAACTCTAGCAATGAGATTGCAATACAAACCCACCAGTTTACGAACAGGTTTACATGCTTAAACTTGGTTTGTTCTGATAGGTAATCCAATGAAGGCTGTGAACCACAGTTTTAGGTAAAGCAGTTTCCAGTTTTATTTTAACAGCCAGATTTCCTGAGGCTCCAGAGTTTGCTGGGGCCAAACAGCACTGCAAAAGGTCATCACATAGTTTCATCCCACTTCCCTATGTAACAGCAAAATCAGGTCCATAGGGAGCCCAAACTTCTCCAGCTTCTAAAGAATACCTGGGTCCAACAGTATTATAAAATAAATCAGCTTATCAAATTCTGATTTCCCATTACTATGTTGATACACACACAAACAATCACCAAAACACAATCCAACTGCTGCAACGACCAACACGTCTATGGTCACGGAACCAAAATCTGTTGCTGAAATACCAGGGGTGTAGTCTAGGTCTGGCTGTAGGCGACACAGGAAGCCCATCACGGAGATGAGTGTTGCCAAGGCAGAAGGCTTTCTCCAGCTGCTTCAGCTGAAGACATGGGAGATCAGTCTCAAATCCGTCTCTTCAGCCAACTAAAATTAGGGGTTTATGTGCAGTTTTTGCTATTACTTTTAGTGGAAAAAAAACACAATTACTTTTGCACCAACCTAATGTATTAGCAGGGAAAAATTTATATATGGGAAAACAGAAGTTAGGGAGGGAGAAGGAAGAGGAGACGGTCAACAGGAAGCAGATCAGGCAGCGTGATGGGTGAGGGTCCGGCGTCTCATTGTCCAGATGTGGTGAGCCAGTAGGTTTCAGCTACCATCTGAGGGGCCTGATGGTTGGTTTCTTGAGAAAAGGACTCAGGTAAGACAAATGTAAGTTTCTCAGGTTTGAAGAAGGGGAGGGTCAATTTCTATGGTTACTCAAAAGAAACTGTAAACAACAGTTCTATGGGACAATTGGGCCAGTTTCAGAATAATTAAATCAAGTGAGTTAACATATTTATCTAGCTAGCTAGTATTTGAACTAACATTTGTGTGTGTGTGTGTGTGTCTGTGTGGTAAGAGCATTTCAGATTTATTCTCTCAGCAACTTTGAAATGTATAAAACTCTATTACTAACTGTATTCACCGTGCTCTTCAATAGAGCTTAGAACATATTATTCCTGCCTAACAGATTTTTTTAAAATAATAGGAGAAGTCCTTTATTTTATTATGTGACAACATACAGCAGCTGCCTAACCACACAATGTAGATATGAATAGGGGAGATGGCTTAGAAATAGCAGTGCTAGTGACTCAAGTGGTTACCTTTATATGATAAAAGGAATAAAGTTTTGACTGATTTAAAGGAGTTTTAAAATGCATTTTTTATTGAGTAGATTTGTTTTATGTTTTCTTAAAAGAATTATTGTATTGGGCCGGGCGTGGTGGCTCACGCCTGTAATCCCAGCACTTTGGGAGGCAGAGGCGGGCGAATCACGAGGTCAAGAAATTGAGACCATCCTGACCAACATGGTGAAACCCTGTCTCTACCAAAAGTACAAAAAAATTAGCTGGGCGTGGTGGCGCTCGCCTGTAGTCCCAGCTACTCGGGAGGCTGAGGCAGGAGAATTGCTTGAACTCGGGAGGCGGAGGTTGCAGTGAGCCGAGGTCACCCCACTGCACTCCAGCCTGGCGCCTGGTGACAGAGTGAGACTCTGTCTCAAAAAAAAAAAAAAAAAAAAAAAGAATTATTGTATTGAAGCAAAAATAAAGTAAGTATGGTTTGTTCAAATAATGAATCTACCTGCAAAGACATGCTTACAAATCACCATTTGATAATCATTGCCCCATTCCTTCCATCCTCCATTTGCTGTAACCACTGCTCTATTCTCTGCTTATATGAGTTCGATTGTAGATTCCACAAATAAGTGAGAATATATGGTATTTATCTTGCTGTGACTGGCGTAATTCACTTAGTATAATGGTCTCCAATTCTATCCATGTTGTCCCAACTGACAGAATTTCTTTGTTAAGACTGAATAGTATTCCATTGAGGTGGTGTTGGTGGTATATGTGTGTATCATTTAAAAAAATCCATTTATCTGTTGATGGACACTTAGGTTGATTCCATAACTTGGCTACTGTTAATAGTGCTTCAGTGAACTTGGAGGTGCTGACATCCCTTTAGCAAATTGATTTCAAACCTTTTGGGTAAAAACCCAGAAATGGGATTGCTGTAGCATATGGTACTTTATTTTCAGTTTTTTGAGTTTTCCATAATGTTTTCCATAGTGGTTGTACTAATTTGCATTCCTACCAATAGTGTGCAAAGGTGTCCCATTTTCCACATCCTTACCAACATTTATCTTTCATGTTTTTGATGCTAGTCATACTGACAGGTACTAGATGTTATCTCATTGTGGTTTCAATTTGTGTTTCCCTAATGATTAGTGATGTTGAACTTCTTTTCATGTCTTTTTTGCCATTTGTAATGGCCATTTCTCTTTCGAGAAATATCTCTTTAGGTCCTTTGCCCATTTTTTAAATTGGGATTTTTTTGTTTGTTTTCTTGCTATTGAGTTGTTTGACCGCCTTAATATTTTCAATATTAACCCCATGACTTGCATATATTTCTTCCAGTCTGTTGGTTGTCTCTGTATAGTATTAATTGTTTTTGGTGTAGAAGATTTTTAGCTTGATGTAGTCTCATTTGTCTATTTTTGCATTTGTTGCATCAAATCAATTTTTAAAATCATTAAAATAATTATCTAGACTAATGTCATGTAGTTTTCCCCGTGTGTTTTCTTTTAGTAGTTTAACTGTTCGTAGTTACATTTAAGTTTTAATCAATTTTGAGTTGATTTCTGTATATGGTGTGAGGTAAGGGTCCAATTTCATTCTTCTGAATGTGGATATTTAGTTTTCCCAGTATTATTTATGGAAGAATTTCATTTGTGTCTTTTATTCATTTCATATACAGTCTCTTAAATATATTAACAGATTATATATCCTCTTTTATGTGTGTTTTGTCCTAATGTGAACCAAGTAGATTTCTCTCTTTTTGTATGTTCTGCAGTGGATTATATTGTATGGGATATTTCTATACTGGAAAGGGTTGATATTCCTTTAAGTATTTAAAGACTTACCCATAAATATATCATGTATATGAAATTTTTTGGGGGGAAGATTTTATAATGCATGCTACTTCGAAAAGGATTTTTAGTAACATTTTCCACCCTGGCACACAGGGCTTCAGCTTCTGCAATGCTTCTTGGTCTCTAGGTTTTCTGCTTGCATTAATCTTGAGGATTCATGTTTTTCAAGAAGATGTCATTTTTATTTGGACTTTCTAATCTAACCCCTATGTTGCGTTGTTCTGCAGTGGGCGAGTATATCCACACCAACCCCCAAAGGCTGAGGAAGCTGCGAGGCTAAAGAAAGAGGCTGACAAATGCAGTTTCTTAGAAAGTCAGATTAAAAAGAACTTGTGAACAGGGGCCATGTCTTTGTCTCAGGGAGCAGTGAGGCAAGATGGTGGATCCTCACACCACTGCCCTCGATCCAGGGCTTGTACACCATAGGGAGGGAATGTGTAAAACAGTTGAAGTTGACCTGTCAGGGAGAGGCAAGAATGCTATGTAAATCTGCCTAAGGGCAGGATTTATGGTCAAGGCTCTTTTGACCTAAGGTCAACATTTATGGTAACAGTAGAAAAAGTAGAAATCTTAGAGGCATTCCTGGAACAGGGGTTAATCAGAAGTCAAAATGGCAGGTTACCATCGAAAATGGGGTTACTTCAGGCTCCACATGGGTGGTAGCATTAGCAAAGTGGCAGACTAAAAAGCTCCAAGCCCTTGTCCTCTCACAGAAACATCAAAACAAAACAAAAGAAAAACTAGAAGCTATATGAACCAACCTTGTAGAAGCTCTGGAAATCAATTTAAGGTTCACAGTAACCAGTCAAATGCCCAATCAAGAAAAAAGCTATATTAAAAACAATAGGAAAGTTTCGTGGCATTTTTCACTTGCCATTTCCTCTGCCCACATCCTATGGCAGGGATTGTTTTGGTTTTGAGCAGGCAGCAGCCTAGTTCCCGGTACTCCCTCTCCTACCAGAGGGAGCAGAGCAGATCTGATTTGCAAATTATTGTGTACATATGTTCCAAACTGTCTGGATGATGCCTGAAGGACTGAAGCAAGATGTTCATCTCAGTTTTACCTAACTCAGAATGCAAGCAAGAGAAGGGGCAGGCAGTGCTCATAAAGGCTACAGGGTGAAGACAAACCTGAAGATGGCTGGGATGGGAGATTCTGGATGGAAGCATAACATAGACCATCTAAAGCCCAAAAGAGAAGCTGGGATGAGACCCTTAGAGAAATTAGATCATTCAAAAGCAGCCATATATATAGAGGTACTTAAAAATCCATTCACATGCGTAGACAAGAGGTACGCTCAGAAAAATCCTAAGGAACCTCCAATTTTTGCTTTTGCCTAATCCCTAGGCTCAGAGGAAAGTGTTTAGAAAATGCCCCAGCACATAACAAATCTGCAAAGACTGAGATAGAAGGCTGTTCTCGTTTTTGTTTGTGTGTTTTTGGTTTGTTTGTTTCAGCTCTTGGCACTTAAAGAAATTCTTCTTAAAACATTTTCCAGGTGTGGTGGCTCATGCCTGTAATCCTAGTGCTTTGAGAGGCCAAGGTAGGAGTATCATTTGAGATGAGGAGTTTTAGACCAGCCTGGGCAATGTAACAAGACCCCATCTCTACCAAATAAATAAATATTAACAAAGAAATAAAAAATCTAGCCAGGCATCGTGGTACATGACTGTAGTCCCAGCTACATGGGAGGCTGACACAGGAAGATCGCTTGTGCCCAGGTGTTGGAAGCTACAGTGAGCTGTGGACATGCTGCTACACTCAGCCTAGGCAATACAGTGGGATCCCATCTGTAGTAAATGAATGCATAGATAAGTAAATTGAAGACATTGGTTAAACATGAGCTAAAGCAATAGAGACTTCACTGATTAAACTGGACAAGAAATAATGTTTTCAAAAAAAGTTTAGAAATGACTCAAAACAAATGGAGTGATAAAGTTAAAAGCAACAAACCCTAGGCAAAGGAAAGAATCTGATTTTCAGAATGATGGCATTATAATAATGAAATGCCCAGTTTTCAGGGGAGAAACATCACAAAGCATAAAAAGAAAGAGGAAAACATGGCTTAGTCAAAAGAAGAAAATAAATTGGCAGAAATCTAAATATTGATCTTACTAAAGACTTTAATCTCTTTATTCAAAGAGTTAAGGGAAAACATGGAAAAGGACTAAAGGAAACAGGGAAAAAGATAGTAGCTATCCTATTTTTTTGTGGTTTTGACTTGCATTTCCTTAAACCACAATGAGATACTGCATCACACACATTAGGATGGCTATTATAAATATATTTTAAAATGAAAAGAACAGATGTTG
Organism: Cacajao melanocephalus; assembly: GCA_963573385.1. NCBI lineage: Eukaryota > Metazoa > Chordata > Mammalia > Primates > Pitheciidae > Cacajao > Cacajao melanocephalus. Next base: position 34,260 of record CAUYLG010067371.1, read on the forward strand.
GCAAAATCAAGAAAAAATGGGAATCCTTAGGGATGGCTGATGGGAATTTAAAATGATTCAGTCACTGTGGAAAGCATTATGGTGGTTCCTCAAAATTTAAATACAAAATTAACATTATCCACAATTCCACTTCTAGATATATACAAAAGAAGTGACACAAACAGATATTTGTATGCCAATGTTTATAGTGGGATTATTCGTAGTAGCCAAAAAATGGAAACAATCTGAATGTCTACCAACAGATAAATAGATAAATCAAATATGTTATATCCATATAATGGAATGTTTTTCCGTTTTAAAAAGGTATGAAATTCTCGTACATGCTACAACGTGGGTGAACCTTGAAAACAATATGATAAGTGAACTAAACCAGGCAGAAAAGGACAAATATTTCACTTACCTGATTTCACTTATATGTGGTGACCAATAGAATAGGTCAATTCATAGAGACATATGTGGACTAGAGATTACCTGGGCCTGCGGTTAGGGTAATCGATGTTATTGTTTAAAAGGTACAGAGTTTCTGTTTGAGATGATGAGAAAGTTCTGGAAATGGACAGTAGTTTTGGTTGAACACCAGTGTGAATGCACTAAGTTATACACTTAAAAGTCGCTAAAATGAGACATTTTATATTGTGTATATTTCATTTTAATTATTTTTATTTTATGTTTGTGTTTAATTCACTGATTTGGATGCTGTTTGGTTTTGTTCCATCTAATAAAACTCAGTTACAGATCTGTTTTATCCCCTCAATCATCTGTCATCTCCTCTGTTTTCAAAGCTTCGTTTTTCTACCTCTGCCTTTCAGTACGTTTTACAAGTTTGCCCTCTCCTTTCTACTCAAAGTAGGGTCACCCTGATTAGCATCATTATCTGGGACATTATCTGGGAATTTCAGAATTAAAGACCCACCCAATTCCAGAATCTGAATTTTAAGAAGATCCCTGAGTAACTTGTGTGCCCATTAAAATGTAAGAAGCCTTCCATGCCATTAAAGGATTTTCAGCCATGTTAATTACGTTGTCTTTGTCTTCAGAACAGATTTCAATTTGGCTTTTGTGGCTGGGATTTCTTGCATTCATCTCTCAGTGTTACAGCTTCTTCTCTGTGTCTGTGCCTTCATTTCAGAATGTTCTTTTGTCTCCCTGTTCTTGAAAAGAGGCCGTATCCACTCATACCTTTTAGTAACCATTCACGTCATCTATATTTTTCAACTTTCATTTTCTGTGCTTCCATTGCTTTTCATAGGGCACCTCTTTCATTCAGAATGTTTATGCTTAGGTGGGAAAGATTCATAGAAACAAAGTGACTTTCCAGTGATTATGGAGACGATGATGTTGACTTCAGTTTCACTCCTGTGTTGGAAGCTGTGGCCTCTAGGATAGAAATGTGATCAGGTTAAAGTGCTCCATTTGCCTGATTGTCACTTAACTGGGGTAGGTCTGTCTGGCTGCTGAGTTATAACTAAGCCATGAAGTAAGACACACTGTGTGGTACTTTGGATAGAGTCTTGAGTGACCTTTTCTATCCTGGCATGCATGGCTTCCTCCAGCTGTGACAACTCACCTTCCAGCCTATGGGTTCCATGCATTTGACCATATTTCCCAACCACATTCATCCAGGGACTTGTGTCCTCTGAGGCTGGAGACACAGGTAGCAAGCTATTATTTTTGCCCTGTCTCATGGAACTTTCTGTGGTGATGGGGGTAGTCCATAATCTGTGTAACTTCCAGCCAGTCACAGTGGGCTATTAACAACTAGAACATTAGAAGACCTACGTTTTTAATATTAGTTCATTTAAATTAATTTAAAAGAATTAATTTTAAATGTAGATCTAAATAGTCACACATGGTTGGTTATGTTTTGGACTGCAGTTCTAGATTGTGAAACCCCCGAGTACCGTAATTATCAAGATAGTTCGAGTGACTCCAAGTACTTTAGTGATTGCTTCAAACTGTTTTGTCTCTTCCTCTTCAGAGGGTTGAACCTGTGGTGTTTTAAGAACTTCTCAGTCCACTCTCTGGGCAGTTCTTTTCTTTCGGGTGTTCTAGAATCTGGCATACACTTTTTGCTCTGGTTGGGGTACCGTTGCCAGTTTGCGGCTTTGTGTAGCGGGTTGCCATATTCTTTGAAAATCAAGAGGTGGTACATCGGTCCTGTCTCATTTGCCTAATGGGACTACTCATTCACAAAAATTAGTGTTCCTAAGTGGTAGTGGAGTTATGCTCCAGTATAGAAACGGATGCTCCTATTTTAGGAAAAATGCTGTTTGCTAAGGGTTTTGCCATCTTATGACACTCCTCAGAAGTATCAGGTTGTGATTCCTAGTAATGACAAGAGAATTTATGCTTTTATATGTCTGCAGTTGTGCTGATTATTGTACCAGTTATCTGTTGCCACAAGAGTACTGTGTAACAGTCAGCTAGAAAGCCTCAATGCAGAACAGTAACCCCAAAGCGCTCATTGCTTTTGTGTCTGGGTTGTTAATGAGCATCTCTGCCGGTTCTGGCTGGCTCTCTCACAGACTGGGTGTGGGGGACCCATTAACCTACCCAGGGTGGTCTCTGAAAAGATGAATGGCCGCCTCAGTCCTGCTCTCTGTGTTCATTCTCCTGAAACCAGCAGACACTTCTGGCCATGGCTTTCTCACAGCAGAGGCAGAAGTGGAAAATCCCAGAAAGAGAACGCATCTTGGGGCCTAAGCATGGGACTGGCACATGGTCACTTCCAGCCATTTATATCAGATAAAGCAAGTCACAAAGTCGGCTCACAGTCGAGAGGTGGGCACACAGCCAACTCCTCTTGGTGAGAAGAGTTGTAATGACATGGCGGAGAGTGGATTCTGGAAAGAGGAAAGGAATGGGCTGCTAACACTCTCAGCTTGCCACAATAATTTTCCAGCAACATCCTCAAGGAGTTTCCATAGCAAAAGCCTTTGGACAGTTCTATGAATGTGTTTTCTTATATATTTTGTAAAGCAAAACAAAAATTGGGATAACCAAAATGTTGGCCTATGTCCTGTGACTTCTTCACATTGAGTGATAAGCATTTGGTCAAGAAAAATGCTTAGTCTGAATTACTCGACTTAGGTCCTACCTTCTAGCATCTGAGTTCCTTTTCCTGGAAAAATGATAGCTTCCTCCACCAGCCAGTGCATCCTACCTAGGGAAAATGAGATATGAAGATGGCAGTGAGTTGCTGTGGGTAACTACAAAGGGCTAAATGGTTACCTCTGAAGCAGCGCCTTGGCTGTGGTGCTAACCCGTGGCCATAGATACAACTCTTGCCCAGATTTCTTGAACATCTGGGCATCTTGAGTGCAAGCCAGAAGTCACACCAGAGGAGCTACTAACTTGCTTCCAGATGCTGTTGGCTTAACAAGATTGTGATCAGAGATCCAGAACTCCACTGAAGGTGGCATTTTCATTGTGGTCCTTACTGCAGCTGAAGCCATAAAGCTGTCACACAATGACATTGGATTCAATTCGGCAGGACTGAATTCTGCAGGTAAGAACTGGATTCTGCAACCTAGACTCACGGAGACCACTCGACCATTAAAAGGGGGGATTATTATCCAAGCCTCTTGACCAGTGAGCCCATGGAGGCTTCTCAGAGTCCATAACCATGCACAGCCAGAGCTCGTGCTGGGAGTGCTTCTCAGCGGGAAGGTGTCCCCACTGACTCTTACATTTGGGACATTAAAGCCACGAAGGACTAGGTCACCTCTTTCTCTTTCCATGTTTTGCTCGAGTCCCACACTTCAGCTTATGCCTCATCCTAGTCTCAAGAAGTCATTTATTCTATGAATATTTACAGGACACTTACTCTGTGGTCCGGGGTGGAGGAGGGGGCGGCTGCTGTTCTAGGTACTACGGAGAGGACCATGGATGGGAGAATAAAGTCCTGCTCTTGTGGGCCCACCTGGGGGTGAGAGAGGGGCCGGCAAGCTCGCAAATAATGGACGTTCTGATTTGTAGGTGTAATGAAATGTAATGAAAACATTAAAAAGGAGGAAGCTGAGGAGAGATAGAGACCAAGATAGTTTAGTTCCAGAAGCTTCTCTGAGAAAGCTGGTCCAGGACCTTGCCATCCAGTGAGCAGCCAGGGACATCAGAATCAGTGTTTGCATTGGAAATTTTAATCTTTGCTCTCCCATGTGTATGGTAAATCAAAAATATTCATACAAATGAGGATTGCTAGATTCATACATTGCTGGATTCACTCTAAGTATGAGTCCCAGAGTCTGACCACATCCAGCCTTCCCAGCAACACTGACAAGGAACACTTTATACCTAGGTCAACAGGTGGACGCTTCAGACAAAAGTTTGTAGAAGTAAGCATGTGTCTGACCATCAGATAACAACATTTCAACAGCTGCTCTACCAGGTGACATGCAGAGAAGTTCATATTTGTGCAATTCATGAAGACTTTGCATCCCCCCTTATGATTTATCAATTTATGAATATTTAAAAAATAGAAATGCTGATTCCAGAAACTATTCCACAAGCTTAATACAATTGAGACAAAACAAAAACCTTTCAACACACTGGCATCCGTGGATCTTGACCTCCTTGATTCAGATTTTCTCACTCAGGTGTGCAGGGAACGGTCTCTAAGGGTAGTTCAAGACAGCGCCCAAAGACAGTGCACCAGCACGTATCTCAAAATATGATTTTACACTTACTAAAGATAGTGCTCTCCTTACAGTTTCATTTCTTACATTTTAATAATTTTAATCCTTTTTTTTTTTTTTTTTTGAGATGGAGTCTTGCTCTGTCACCCAGGCTGGAGTGCAGTGGTGCAATCTTGGCTCACTGCAACCTCCTCTTCTGGGTTCAAGTGATTCTCATGCTTCAGCCTCACGAGTAGTTGGGACTACAGGCGCCTGCCATTACGCCCTACTAATTTCTTTTTTTTTAGTAGAGACAGCGTTTCACCATGTTGGCCAGGCTGGTTTCAAACTTCTAACCTCAGGTGATCTCCCTGCCTCGGCCCCCACAAAGTGTTAGGATTCCAGGCGTGAACCACCATGCCCAGCCTTATACTTTTTGTTCTTAAACATATCTTTAGACATATATATTTGAAAAGTGGATTAAATGTCACTATAGTTACTGCAGGAATAGCATGTAGAATATTTGTTTTCTGCATTTATTCATTATATCTCCAACTTGACATATATAATGAGAATATTATGGGTATATGTGTGTGTATGTGTATATATATACACATACATATGTGTGTGTATGTGTATATATATGCACATACATATGTGTGTGTATATATATATAGATATATATATATACACACCTATGATATGTGTGTCAATATTTATATCTCTGTCTCTAAAAATTTGTCTACCTTATTGCTCTTCATTCAAAACAATACCCTCACTTCCTGAACAAGCCCTTAAAAGTTGAATATATTTTGTATTTTTAAGGTAAAAGAGGTAATATAGATGTCGTGGAGCATAGGTTTCAAACTGCCTGGATCTGAATGCCACCTCTGCCTTCCAGTGGCATTGGGAACGTGGTCAAGCTGCTTACTCTTTCCAAACCTTGGTTTACTCATCTGCAAAATGAATATAATAATGAAGCTCTATAATATGGTGGCTGTGAGATCAAACGTGTGTATTAAAGTGCTTGGCGCAGAACTGGGCACTGAGGAAGTGCCCAGCTGGTGTTCCATAAAGTACCGGTGTGACTGGCGGTTGTCCTGGGTGCTCAGGACACTGAATTAGCCCCATCTGTGTGACACTGTCCAATCCTCTGGTCCTCCCTCCTCTGTCTCTTTGTCGACTTTTTAGTTTGTTTTTTCTTTCTACTTTCAGCATTCTGAAAGTGTGACTGCTTGTAAAGAAAGGATATATTGGACACAGACACATCTTCTGCCCCTTGGCTGTTATCTTTCTCTGCTTCTCTGTCAGAAATGTGCCTTGTAGCCACAGAGACGCTAAGCACTGTCGTCTCTCAATCATAAAACAAGAAACAACCAAAAGAAAGATGGAAATCCACAGAAGAGTAATGCCAGGAGAGCCTGACCCAGTCCTCTCGGATGCTGACTGCTGAGCTTCACCACTATTCCTTAGGAGTAGCAGTGGAATTCTCAGATCACAGAGGTTGCAGGTGGTGCCAGTTGTTGGTTAAATTATTCTAGCAGGATGAAAAATATATATGTATTTATTAGGGAAAATATAAAACCATGTGTGTGCATGTTGGGGATTACACAGGTGGAGCCCAGATGTGACTGTGGCCTGTCTGCCCTTGGTTGATGTCCCTGCACTAGGCTGGAGCTCTCAGTTCTGCCGTCTGTGAAATTCCTCAACCCTTCGATGATTTCCGCACTGTCCCCAGGTCGCTTCACTCAAAAGGCCCGCCCTCCCAACCTGTGCTGGGAGAGCGTGGATGAGGATTTTGTGGCTCAGGGAGGGATTAGGGCATGTTTCTGCTCCACAACCTACTTCATCTCTCTGCCCCCCGCCCCCACTCTCTCTCTTTTTGCCTTTCTGTCCCAGCTGTTCAGCCAGTTCTTGTATCTTGATGGTTACCTTTTGTAGCATGAGCAGGAGCAAGTTCATGTGCCTCAGTCTCCACTCAAAACGTTTCCTGAGTATTTCTTCCAAATGAAGAAGAGCAGTGAGTAGATGTGTCTACCTTATCCCTGATATAAAAGTAGAAAAGGGGGCTCCTTTGCTTTTCTCTTTTTTTCGTGTAAATTGACAATGTATAGTTGTATAGATTTGTGGGTTTTGTGACAAGGGAGTTGCGTGGGGAAGAGTTTGTGGGGTATGAAATGATGTTATAATTTGTGAATGCAGTGTGAATAATTAAATCAAGCTGGCCAACGTGTCCATCACCTCACATACTTAACATTGTGTTGTGGCAAGAACATTTGAAGTTCAGCAGTTTGAAATGTATCAGCTATATTCACCCATGCTGTTCAGTAGAATGCACAAAAACAGAAAACATATTCTCCCAGTTTGCAGTTGTATACCCGTGGCCCATCACCTCCCCGTCTCCCCTCCTCCAGCTTCTGTCACCACCATTCTACTCTCCACTTCTATAAGTTCGTAGTTTTAATTCCATGTACAAGTGAGAACATGCGGCATTTGTCTTTCTGGGCCTGACTTATTTCACTTAGCATAATGTTCTCCAATTCCGTCAACGTTGTCACAAATTTCAGAATTTCCTTCTCTTTCTCTCTCTCCCTGTTGTTGTTGTTGTTGTTGTTGTTGTTGTTGTTTTTTGAGATAAGAGTCTCGCCAGAGTGCAGTGGCGTGATCTTGGCTCACGGCCATCTCCACGTCCTGGGTTCAAGCGCTTCTCCTGCCTCAGCCTCCCAAGTAGCTGGGATTACAGGTGCGCACCACCATGCCCAGCTGATTTTGTATTTTTAGTAGAGACAGAGTTTCACCATGTTGGCCAGGATGGTTTTGATCTCCTGACCTCGTGATCTGCCCACCTCAGCCTCTCAAAGTGCTGGGATTACAAGAGTGAGCCACCACGCCTGGGCCCCCAGCTGTTTTTTTCAGATGGAGTCTTACTCTGTCACCGAGGCTGGAGTGCAGTGGTACCATCTCAGCTCACTGAAACAGGGCTCCATTTTGTAACCAGCGTTACAACAGAATGGGAAGGCCTGGACAGCTGTTGAGCTTGGTGTACTTGGTGGGAAAAGGGCGTGCTGCCACCGATTCTTCCAGCCTCAGGTTCCCCTTCCGCTCCAACAATGAGACCACTGCACGTGGTGTCCCCAGACAGTTTGGGCATGTTTATGTTTGTGCATGCGTGCGCATGCATGTGTGTGTGTGTGTTTAGGGGTGGTTTGAAAAGTGAATGAGAAAACAAACAGTAAGAAACAGTTCTCTCAATTATTGACTCAGTTCAAGTGAATAGGTATATTCCAAAATACATAGGAAAATTTAAAAGTTTGATCATTGTCAGTGATGGCTTTTTTTTTCTTCTTCATAAGATTTCATAATTTTAGCAGCACTTTATTCTAATTTTGCATTATAGACATCTGGTACGTACGTGGGGTTGTCAATCTGCCGTAACACATGCCAGAGTTTAAAAGTATAGGTCTGGAACTTCAGTTGGCTAGAATGTTAAATGCTGTAGAAAAATATGCCAAAGAGCTATGTGTTGATTTGGAATCATAGAATGTAATGCACTCCTTGACTCCACAGATAAGGGGAAGGGTTATGACATTTGGAAGGAACAGACTATCACCACTGGTATGGATCCTACTGAGTATGTCTGCATGGTACATGCATGCTATTTGCATAAAAAAATTAGCATTGACCCCTGTTTGCTAAATATGTTGACATTTATCCTCACTGCTTCTCTGTCATTGGAAAGTAGAACTTTGCTCAACCTGCTTGCTTGACCAGATGCTAATTGAAGGACATACTTTACTCTATTATTTCCGTAGCACCAGCATTTAGGGTAAATGAGACAAGGCCCTCAGCATTGGCACATGTGTGGTGTTGGGCAGATGTTTGGGTTAGGCTCTGTTGGTAAGAGTTGGCCTTGCTCTTGTTACCTGCGGCATTACTAGGTTTGTGCTGAATATTCCTAAGGAAGGGCCATTGAGAGAAAGCTGAATGCTGGGCTTCAAGCGAGATGAAACCTGGAGGACAGCTGGGGATTGAAGGTGGCTCTGGGGATCTCAGGAGAAAGCAGTCCCACATTTTCATTCTCACTCCCCGTCATGGAATGGGCATAGCCAGGACTGCTGGTTACACGACTCCTGTAGAAGCTTTGAGAAGCTGCTCCCTGGAGAGGTGGAGCCCAGGGAGCAGAAGGGCCATCAGCTGTGGCCTGGGGCACAGCTACGACTGCATCCTCAACTCTACTCACTGCTTCTCTCCCTCTGTGATGTGTTCTCATACTTTGCTCTCCAGTTTGAAAACAGCATCACAGGCCTGTGAACCATGGCCTTGCAGATGCACTCACTCTCCTCGTTACTGTCAGTTCATTCTTATGGAAGAGTTTCTTGAGCTCCACTCTGCCTTTCAACTCAGGCCATGTCATGTGTCATCACCCGCTCATGGTTGGCTGTCTTTGACTCAGGAACCCACCCCAGTCCAGTCACCTTTGACAGTGGTGGGGAAAGGGCGGGGTTCTAGAGCTCTAATAATGCAAAATAGAATGACCCTAATAGTTGCATTTTCAAAGCGGCTTTGAGTAAGTTGGCCTTCCTGAGAGGGGGCTGTAGACAGCGTAGGAAATGGGCTTGACATTTCTAGAAGTATTCTTTCTCGGTGTAGAGTTGGTTTAATTATTGCGTGGTGGAGCCTTAACCGTGTTTGGGAAGAAATTCTTTCCATGACTTTAGCTGGCCCCAAGGAAACTTAACCCACCCAATTTTGGTTCATAATTGATAACACAGAAACCAGATATTCTCTTTGAAAATATGGATGATCTCACAGTAAAAAAAAAAAAAATTCTGTGCAATTAGGATCCAGCCCAACAGACAACTGTAATAAAATAGAAACAAGCAGAGTGAGGTTTAGACTTCCAGAATGCACCTGTATCTACTTTAACACTTCTCATGGAAAGTCAAAGACCTCAATCTTATCTTAATTGGCGGTGTCCCACACATGGGCTTTCTCTGTTCTAGAGAGGTTAGAGAGCCTAGAGACAAGAAGAAAAACAGAAATTGAAGGTAAGAACTTCCTTGGAAACCCCTTTCTCTGCCATTGATTATCCAAAGTCCGTAAGACAGTGAAGAAATGGGGGATCTAAGGTTTTGGGTACAATATGGTGACTATAGTTAATAACAAATTGCTGTATACTCAAAAGTTGCTAAGAGGGTAGATTTTGTGTTGTCATCACACACACAGAAAGCTAAATAGGTGATACAATGCATATGTTAATTACCTCAATTCAGCTATTTCACAGTGTATACATATTTAAAAACATCATGCTGTATATTGCAAATGTATATAATTTTTATGTAAGTCAATAATTTCACAAAATATAATAAAATAAAGTTTCTTGTTTTTTTTTTTTTCTTGATACATCTGGTCTCTATTATGCTGAAGAGAGTTTCTTATTTACTCAAGTTTCTCTCCCTATATAGTGCAAGATGTTTAGCCATGCGTACTTTGGGGAGGGGTTCCACAGGGGCTTCTCATTGTTTATCTAGGAGCATCTCCCTGCATCTCTCAGCCCCTCTTTAATATCTTCCCTCATCCTTTGTATTTCAGAATCACCACAACAGCAGCATGCATGATGGACCTCAGGAGATACCCACTGGACGAGCAGAACTGCACTCTGGAAATTGAAAGCTGTGTGTATCCGTGTCTGTGTTTCTTTCTCCTTCTGTTTGTATTTTAGATCCCTTTGTCATTATTTATCATCTTTTTTCAAGGCATCCATAATTTTTTAACATAGCTTTTACCTATCTTAAAAATGGGAGACTTGGGTCTCCACTCTGCAAATGTTACTGTCATAGAAAGAGGAAGACAGAGAGAGAGACTCAGTATAAAATGTTCTTCATTCTAATCTGATTGAGAGAGTCTGTTTGCAGTGCCGAAATGTAAGAAAACAAATGCCCCTCATTTTGGTCCATTCAGTGAGAGAAGGGCAAACACCGAGATGCTATTTTCCTACAATATGCTTCATCACGCATGAGTGGTTGCACTGCTGGGACCCTGGGCAGTCAGAGTAAAACTCATTTTCCTTCAGGAACTCGGCTTTACAAGCAGGCTATTTCTGTATCTCAGCAATTTTCTTCAATCTGGGTAGTATTCAGATGCTTTATTGATAATTCAGCATTGAGTACTCCTGTATGAGAGATGAGAGCTGCATCCGTAACATCTAGCCACGTCCCTCCTGCTACCTGAACTACACCTCCTGGCTTATCTTGGATATTGTTTTTGTTGTTGCTTATCTTGGCCTATTATGAACTGGTTTGTAGCTGGTCTCAATTGGATTTAGGCTTGTCAATATTTATATTGAATTTTGGGGGGATAAATGACTTTGACTTTGCAGTACCACTTGATAAGATTGTGGTGAGAAGCGAGTGTCTTTATGAATAAACGTACTGAGAAGCTGCACTGGCAGTGGACTAGGGTAGATCCTGGGTGGGGCTGGCCCCACGGTGCTCCTCACTTCTACCCTACATCACTGTCGTGTTTTCAGAGCTGTCCTTTTACAGAAGATGAAAGACATAAAGCCTTGCCAAGTGATGCATAGTTGAATTCTCTGGGGTCGTTTACTTTAGAGGACAGAAGGCTCAGGAGAAAGATGATTTCCCAGTATTTGAAGGACGACCTTAAGTTAACTGGCTTCAGTGTGGCCAGAGGGCACAACTCCAATGAGTCAGTGGAAGTTTCAGAAAGGCCAATTTGGAATCTAAGTAAGGAAGCAGCTCCTATTTCTGCTGTCAGGGCACACAGTGCGTGACAACTGAGAGAGAGGACTCCGCCACTCTGCGTGGGCAGTGGCGTATGATGAGCAGGAGGGTCTGCTGTAGAAGAGGTTCCCTCCATGTGTGAGGTCCCTTCTCTGCAGAGAATCCATGGTTTAAGTATTGAGTGGAAGGAGGGATTCTCCTGATTTTCTTGTGATCTGACTACACACATCCGTGTGTTGGGAATAGACAAAAGAAAAATGGTGTCTTTAATTCCACACTTGAGGACAAAATCATCACCCCACAAATTTATTCAGCAAATGCTTGCTAGACATCGACTCTATGTAGGCATGGTTATAAGCACAGGGATATTTAGAGGTGACAGACAAAACACCTGCCTTCGTGGTGCTTACAGTCTAAAAAAGACAGGAAACCATTAGAACAAAAATCAAATGGTGGTAAGTGCTTTGAAGAAAGTAAAGTCTGGTTAAAGCATTGTGAGTGCTGGCGAGGTTGCCTGTGAGATGGAATGCCAGGGAAGGCTTCTGCAAGAAGGTTTTATTTCAGCCAAGATGCAGATGTGGGAAAGAATGAGCTATGTGAAGATCTGGAGATGTGTCCCTGGACAGGACCCACGAGCCCTGGGAACAGCATGCTGGTCTGAGCTGCAATAAGAGAACAGTGAGGGCTGGCTGGGTGAATGAGGAATAGGAGCTGAAGGCCCTCAGGGGCCAGGCTGTAGGTTCTTGGGGTTCTCAGAAGGAGTTTGGACTTGTTTTGCTATTAATAATTTCACTGGGAAGCATTTACAGGTTTTAAGCAGAGTATGCCACTTACCATGTGAAAAGATGCATGTTTTATTGAAGAGAGGACAGTGGGTCGGCCCAGGGAGATGGCATTAGCTGTGGGGAGCAGCTCTTCCCACCCTACAGCTTTGGTCCATTTGTTTGAGTGAATGTCTTTTTCTTGTATTTTATGTTCAAATTAAAAAGTCTTTTATATTAAAATAATATTGTTCTCCCAATATGTTTTAACTGATCTTATTGACAAAGTTGACCTAATGTTTTAGGAGACTCCTGGGTGTTACGAGGGACAATGGACTGTATTGTCCCATTTACTCATTCTCAAGAAGCCATTGTTAATCACCATGTGAACACGAGCACTGTGCTAAAGCTGGATTTGGAGGTGTAATCCAGCTAGCACCACTGTTCTTTCGATGAGACCACCTGTGCACATCTCCAGGGGTCAGGAGTATCCAAACAACGGGTGTTTCTAAGGCTGGCAAACTTTGTGGCCAGGAGAGCTAATAAAACCATCCAAATATGCCCCGGAGAACATTCCGTTTGCTCTGAGCATTCCCGTGTGATCAACCACTGATGGGTGAAATTCACCCTCAGTCTTTGAACTTTGAACACTCTCGAAAGCTCTTGAGAGGAGTTTGCCTTCCCAAAATTCTTCATACTTGAGTTCTCATTTTCTCTTAAAACTGTCTTACTCATTTCAGTTGAGATGTATTTTAAATTCATCTCTGTGTGGTGTCTGGGTCAGCGCTGAAGTTACATTTCGCAAATAGAACTCTGGTCAGAGCACCCCGTTCTCCCCAGCTTCTCAGCTTTTCAATACCAGCCTGGTACAAACAAAATAGTAGCCATAACACGAGAGTATTGGAAAATGAGTTCTTTGAGGACACTTCCCCTAGACCAGCACATGAAGCAAATCTACTCTAAACCTAGGAGCGCCGCGACCTCCATGTTAATGATAGTTTATTTGGCTGTGCACCTCAACGAAGTCATGATGTTTCCGTCCCCCTGCTTCTCTCTTGGCAGATGGCTACACCACGGATGACATTGAATTTTACTGGCGAGGCGGGGACAAGGCTGTCACCGGTGTGGAAAGGATTGAGCTCCCGCAGTTCTCCATCGTGGAGCACCGCCTGGTCTCAAGGAATGTTGTCTTTGCCACAGGTGAGCCCTGCGTCCACCTACAGTCCCTTCGGGGCAGAGATTCCGTGGGTGTGACTGGAGTGATGAAATACGCTGCAACAGACTCACGGCACAGGATCATCGAAGGAGTGCTGTCATCAGTCACCCGTCACACACATCCCTGCTCTCTGTATCTGCAGGAGAGTGATAGGCTTTGTTGGGGAGGAGGGATCACCTAAAGAGGAGATGCTTTCTGGGGCTGGTTGTTGAAAAGACTGAGGATGAATTTCACCAGTCAATGTTTGCTAACGTAAGGATCTCCCATCCTTGGGCAGACAAGGGGTCACTGATGACCTTGGAGGCAGGAAGGAAGAGGAAGGAAAGAGGATGAGCAGAGGAGGTGGGTGCTGTTCTCCGCCCGGGAGTAAGCTGCCTTCCCGCCACTGGCGTTAGCAGCCAGCCTTGGTGGTCCAGGAACTTGTGCCACCTCCAGTCCGCCTTGCCTCGTTACACGTGGTCGTCTTCTGATGTCGCCTGGTGAAGGTTGCCTGAGTCTGGGTTTCCCTGTCCTCTTTGTATCAGCTGCGCAAAGACTGAGACAGTGCCTTCGCTCCTTAGTCTCTTCTTGCGCAGGTTTTACCAAGTTCCTGAATGTGTATTTTGCAGTATGCAGTGCTGACTCAGTAGCTCTGTGCTGACTGAGTGCTGTGCATTGTAATTGATATAATAAATGGAAGTGCTTTGTAAAATGTAAAGCATTACAGAGACCACGGCTCTGGGTTGAAAATGCTAAGTGAAGGCAGAGCCGTCCATGTAGCTTGAACAACAAGTGCGTGAAATTGGCCCCAGTCCTGTGAGGACAACCATGAAGCCAGTAGGTGAGTCGCATACTCCTGACCTGTTGCCACTTCCTCTGGGAAGCCTTTTCGACCTGCTCAGCCCCACACAGACCCCAGGCTGGGTTACGTGGCAGGAGTGCATCTCCACGGGGCAGTACTGGCCACCTCCCAGCTCTGCTCATGGCTCACAGCACCTGCTTCTGCAAGGGCACACCCCCCTGAGGAGGGACCTGCGTCAGTCATTCGTGGTTCATCTCCTCCCCACCCCCATCTTGAGTAACGCCCAATGTGTCCTGGGCATGTGGCAGTTGTCACTGAGTAAGTAATTGATCTGTCAGGGTCACCACCAACGTTCCCTCCTCTCCATCCCTAGGAGCCAAAGTATATGATAAGTAGATGTAAAAATCTGAATTTTTAAGACACTGGTCAGGTCCTTTCTTTAATGCAGTGCCACTTTATCCTCTGCCTCAAGAGGCCTTGCTGATGTACCTGCATTCTCCAGAGAAGACACACTGAGATGTTTACTTCAGGGAGGAATGAGAGCCAGCAGGAATGTAGGCTTATCGTTAAGGAATAGTGTCCATAACCAAGAACATTCAATGCCTTGTGAGGCATTGGGAAAAATGATGTCTTACTTCTAAAACTGAGGCGCAAAGTGTTCCGTGCTCTGCGTGGTATGAGCTAAAAGTCTGCTCAGAACAGAGGCGAGTGTACTCACTGTGACTGATCCTGCCCATGCAGCCTTGCCTAGAAAGTTGCAGAGATGGCCATGAGGGTGCTGCCATGAGGATTTCTTACTGCATTTTCATGCAGACTCGTTAGAAAGCCGGGTGAGGTGTTTGTAGAGGGTATGCTGCCTCCAAGGGGGACCACAGCCACTTAGAATGACTTCCTGAATCCACTGACTTGAAAGCACTCAGAACCACCATTCTGCAGGTGCAATCTCCGTCTTTCTTTTCAGTCTGTGTTTGTTAGAACATATCCTAAGCATGTCTGGAGAAAATGGAAACAACAGGTATGTGGCAGAATACTTAGCTATTCATAGACCCACGGGACCATCAGGATGAGGTATTGTGTCTTCCTTCCAGGATGTACTGAGTCCTGCATTTACCAGGTGCAGCGCGGCAGCTCTGCATCAGTCAGCTACAAAACCTCCCAACTTTCAACAGCTTGCACTTTAAAATTATTCTAATCCACCTATGCATGAAGAAATGGCATAAGTTGCAGTGTTCTAAAAATACCTTAGTATTAAGTATTATCCTAATTTATTTTTCTTTCTGCAAGTATTCTGAATTAATAAGAATGTGACTAGTAAACAGGATTTTCTAGCCTGAGAGAGTATTCCCAAAAAAAGGGATTAGAGGCTAGGCACAGTGGCTCACACCTATAATCCCAGTGCTTTGGGACGCCAAGGCAGGAGGGTCCCTTGAGGCCAGGAGTTCCTGACCAGCCTGTGAAACACAGTGAGACCTCCTCTCTATAAAAAATAAAAGATTGAGTCAGGCCATGGTGGCAGCAACTGTGGTCCCAGCTATTCAGAGGAGTTTGAGGCTGCAGTGAGCTGTGATTGTACCACTGCACTCCAGCCTGCAAGATGCTGTCTCCCCGCAAAAAGCAGGGGGAGCTGGGAAAGAACAAACACTCTAGAAGTTTATTGGGACCAGACTATGATGTCACTAGGTGAAAGGAATTTTTCAGCTCCCCTATAATCTTATGGGACCTCATCCATCGACCTATAGGTCATTATGAGGGGCATGTCTATAATCTGGTTTTCTACCCTCTGCAGATGACTTTGTGATTTTCTCTTTGTCCTTGGTTTTCATGGGTATTATTATGATGTATCAAGTTGCAGCTCCCTCTGTGATTATCCTTCTTAGAGTTTTGCGTTTCTTTTGTTTTTTGTTTGTTTTTTTGAGATAAAGTCTCACTCCGTCACCCAGGCTGGAGTGCAGTGGCTTCGATCTCCAGTATTGCAACCTCCGCCTCCTGGGTTCAAGCGATTCTCCTGCCTCAGCCTCCCTAGTAGCTGGAATTGCAAGTGTGTGCCACCACGCCTGGCTACATTTTGTATTTTTAGCAGAGACGAGGTTTCACTGTGTTGGCCACGCTGATCTCGAACTCCTGACCTCAAGTGATCTGCGCATCTCAGCTTCCCAAAGTACTGGGATTACAGCTGTGAGCCACCACGCCCGACCTCTTTTGGAGTTTATGGACCTTCTTGAGTCTCTGGTTTGATGTCTGTCTGCAGGTTTGGAGCATCACTGGCCATCATCTCTTCAAGGGCTGCTTCTGCCCCATTCTCTCTTCTTCTAGAATCCCAAAGACACCCACATCCAGCATTCTATCCTGCCTAACTTGCGCATTTCTTTCTGTATGTTGCACTTCATTTTCTTCTCATGTTTTATGCTGCAACTGCTCTTTTGCTGCATCTTTTAGAGAGGGTCTATGCTTCTAGTAGACAGCTGGAGGCATTAGCAATCTAGGATAAGCTTCATCTACTTTCTGGGATATGAGTAATTCTGAGTTCAGGCTCAGTCTTTGAGCACTCATGAGTCTGTCTGGTTTATCTTTACATCTTGAGCAAAACTCTTTGTGTAGGTATAACCAACTGAAGCTGTAGGAGTTTTAATGCAGCCCACTTCTTCATGGCCTCTGTGTCCAGCATATGCCCCCCTAGTCCTCTGAGTCTTGGATATCATAATTCACTTCTCTTCTTTCTCTTATGAAAACTGCAGGTATCAGAAACGTGGGGCTCCCTTCTCTGGTTTCTTTCCCTCCCGCATCTTGATACAGAGTTTTACTGGCTTGTTCTCTCTCCATTTAAATCTCTCTAGATTTAAATAAATCTCCAAGCAGATTTATTTAAATTCTGTACACTTTTTCCAGTCGTTTTCAGTATGTTCTGCAATACCTGAACACCCTGGTTTATTTTTGACCCCTCTTCATTTCTTTCAGGAAAGTCTCCAGTTGTTTCAATATGTGATTCTTACTTAGTTTGGGCTACTAATACATGAGAGTGAAAAAGAAGAAAATTTAGGAAACTATTTTTAGAATTTCATTTCAGGAAACATAAGCCATTCGAGTCTGTATTTTTCTGGTAATGTTATAAAGAGGAAACATTTATCTAGAATACTCTGTTGTTGAAGAAAGCACTGTAAACCTCAGTCAGGGTATTTCAGCCTTTGGCTGTAACAGTTACAAGCTGTGAAAACATGAGGGAAGCCTTTGCCTAACAGGCAGATAAGGGACCAGGTTAAAAGAAATACTGAATTAAATTTATTTCAGCAAAACATATTCAGCCAAAAATCAAAGAGCTCCTCAAATATCACTGTGAACATACAGATCAACAGATTGAAATTCAGCTTTTGTATTGGTCTTGAAAATGTGTCCTGCTCACCAGCAAAATTTGGGATGTACAGTTTTTGCCAAACCAGAAATTTACTCCTAACCAAAAGTCATCTTTGAATGGAAAGATTGAGGTTTTTGCAAGCTATGTGGAGAACAGATGGTTTAATATGATTCTTTAATTTTGTGATGTTTATCTTTCTCTTCCTTTTTTCTGTGGTACATTTGGGCAGTGATATATTCTGACTTTATTTCAAAATACTTTCGGTAAGAGCGGAAGAAAAAGAGAAGGATGCAAAATGAATAATGATGAGATATTTCAGCTAAGATATGTGTATTCTCTTTTTGCAAAAATTAATTTTCAAAATATTGCTTTATTTTCTTATTAATGATCATGACAGGTTATAAATTTTTTTAAGAGTCCACTGGTCACACTGTTAATATATGTACTGAGGTTTATCTATAAGAGTCCAATTGTGAACTCCAAGCTTTAGTCTGCTTGACTAAATCCTGGGATCCAAGTATTGCCCATTCAGTCTATAAATACCATCTACTAGAGGTAGAGAAAAGATGTAAGAGACCAGACGTGGTGGCTCATGCCTGTAATCCCAGCACTTTGGGAGGCCGAGGTGGGTGGATCACAAGGTCAAAAGATCAAGACCATCCTGACCAACATGGTGAAACCCTATCTCTACTAAAAATGTAAAAAAAATTAGCTGGGCATGGTGGCATGCGCCTGTAGTCCCAGCTACCCGGGAGGCTGAGGCAGGAGAATTGATTGAATCTGGGAGGCGGAGGTTGCAGTTAGCCGAGATCGTGCCAATGCACTCCAACCTGGTGCCTGGCGACAGAGCGAGACTCTGTCTCAAAAAAAAAAAAAAGATATATAAAACATTAAAAGGAAGAATTTCCATCTGTCTTTTATTTATAATTTAATATGACCTTAAATTTCAGAGACAAATTTCTATTTCTTGTCTCCCATTGACTTTGGTTACAAGGATTCTTAGAGGCAGTTCACCTGTGCTTCCTGGCCAGGTCCAATCCCTAATCTCTCAGTCCAAAATGCTGGACCAGAGCATGCTCACTCCCAGGGCCAAAGCAGAGCTTAACTGTATTCTCTCTTTGCTGTGACATCAGTTTTTATAAGGGTTCCCGACATACGGAACCTGTCTCACTACAGAAGACAGATTTCTTCAGAAATTCATTGCCTTAAATCTTTTTTGCAAAAAGAGTTCTTAACTACCTTCATCTTTTTAAATTGTCTTTAAGACCTCCAGCAGAATTTTAAAACTGTGCTCAATGGAGAAAGTCCTGATTACAGAATCATGAACAGAGAAGGCACCAAAGCAGGGAAAAAAGAAAAGAGAAGGAACTTGTATTTCTTGAGCGTGTACTTTGGGTCAGATAGTATGTTTTATAGTTGATTTGAATTTAATTTCCAGTAAAAATACATGTAGTAAACAGTTTTTTTCTTATAATGGATCTATTGAGATGCAATTCACATACCATACAATTCACCCATTTAAAGGATACATTCAGTGGTGTTTAGTATATTTGCTGAGTTGTGCAACCATGACCAAATCGATTTTAGAATTTTTTATCACCCCAAAAAGAAGCCCTGTATCCACTAGCAGTCTCTTCCCACTTCTCCCAACCCTAGACAGGCACTCACCTACTTTCCGTTTCTATGGACCTGTCTCTTCAGTGCATTTCATGTCAGTGGACTCATTCGTGTGGTCTTTTGTGACTGCTCTTTCACTTAGCCTGATGTTTTCAAGGTTCATCCACGTTGTGGCATGAATCAGTACTTCATTCCTTTTTATTGCCAAATAAATATAATGCATTTTGTATACCCATTCATCAGCTGATGAGCATTTGGCTTGGGGTATTAGCTATAAGGCGGCTATGAATTCAGATGTAAGTTTTAGTGTAGATGTATGTTTTCATTTCTTTTGGAAATTAACTCATATACTTGGGAGTGGAATGACTGGGTTATATAAGGCAACATCCTCTTGAGAAACTATCAGACTATTTTCTAAAGTGATGGCTTGATAATATTCCTACCAGAAGTATAGGAGGATTCCAATTTCTCCATATTCTCACCAACACTAGTTATTTTCTGTCATTTTGATTGTGGCCATCCTAGAGGGTAGGGTGTGGTATCTCACTGTTGTTTTGACATGCATTTCCCTAATGACTAATGATGTTGAGCGTCTTTTCATATGCTTTTTGATTGTTTGTCTATCTTTGGAAAAGTATCTATTCAAAGCCTCTTCCCAATTAAACAAATTCAGTTGTTTGCCTTTTTTGTAAGCATTCTTTTCTTTGAGATGGGGTCTTATCTCGGTTCACTGCAGCCTCTACCTCCTGGGCTCAAACGATCCTCTCACCTCAGCCTCCTAAGTAACTGGGATTATAGGCACGTGCCACCATGCCCAGCTAATTTTTGTATTTTTTTGTAAAGATGGAGGCTCCCTATGTTGCCCAGGCTGGTCTTGAACTCCAAGGCTCAAGCAATCCTCACGCCCCAGCCTTCCAAAGTGCTGAGATTGCAGGCATGAGCCACCACACCCAGCCTCATTCTTTATGTATTTTGGATATAAGCTCCTTATCAAATATATGATTTGCACATATTTTCTCCCATTCTGTAGGTTGTCTTGATGGTATGCTTTGGAGCATAACTGTTTTTAATTTTTATGAAGTATAATTTAATTTTTTGCCACTTATGGTATTCTTGCCTTGATTTTACACACAAGGAAAGAGGATAGTAACCTTCTCAAAAAGGAGTATCCCAAATAAACGGTGAGGCTGGATTGTTCAAACAAACATCCCTGTTCTTTGCTGCACTGTTACGTGGTTCAACGCTGGTTTTTCTGTTGGAGGATCAGAGAGAACTCATTGCCTGGTTGAGACAATATTTGAAACAAATTTTTTAAAAACCCAATCTCATGTTTCTTCTCTCTCTTTTCTATTTCATGTATGTCCTTTTCTTAATGGATTTTTTCAACATATAATAAGGTGACTAGTAAGGGGAGTAAGAATTAGGGACACTATTTTTAATTTTAGGCTGCATTACAGAGTAAAAGCTAGGTAACAAGTGAATCGTATAGCAGGATAAGGGTCCAGAACAGCTCTGAGTGAGAGCTCAAAGCTTCCCAGGCTGCAGCGGGAGGGCCCCACCATGGCTGCCTTGATGGGAAGAGGAACATGTGCCAGAGTGAGCTCTGCTGCCATTGCCAAAATATCAGCTTCTGTCAGTTCACAGATGCGTCTGAGTGGCTCTTAGCACTCGGCGAAGCTGGCGTGACCCTCTGTGTCCACATTTTTAATGAATTCT
Organism: Cacajao melanocephalus; assembly: GCA_963573385.1. Taxonomy (NCBI): domain Eukaryota; kingdom Metazoa; phylum Chordata; class Mammalia; order Primates; family Pitheciidae; genus Cacajao; species Cacajao melanocephalus. The sequence goes on from CAUYLG010067371.1 coordinate 55,056, forward strand.
TCAAAAATGTTAATGCATAGAGAATGACATAAATTCAGACTGGATTAGAGATCCAGAGCCCTGTTTTTGGCATTGTGGTAACTGCATCTGGAGAGAAAGCACTGGGATCAGCATCTTCACTAGGTAGTCTTGCTAAGGAACCCCTGCGTTAGAACAATGCACTTGTGCTCAGGGACTGTGCCTCTATCTGTTGGCTCAGCATCTGCCTGGGGACCTGAGCACATCTGCATTGGCACACAGACGTTAGGGCTTCAGTGCATTTCAGTTGTAAATTCGAGCTTCTGTTTCGTTTTGAAGGGGTTGTCTTAGTGCAGCTGACTCATTACTTCTCAACTTTAAATTTTTAGCCTCTAGCTGTGATCACTCGGGAGTTTTCCCCATAGATAACAGCATATTTCATGGCATTCCATCCTGCCAGCGTAAGGACCTTGTCTACCGGAGCTACGAAAACACTTTGATGTACTCTTTAAGATGCACATCAAATGGGAAAAGCCTTTGCCTAGCAGAATGGATCGACTGCATCAGATGATTCTCGGCTTGACTGACATTCTGAGGTCTCTGCCTCGTGCCATCTTTTTTTTTTTTTTTTTTTACTGTACTTTATGTCCTGGGATACATGTGCAGATCTTGCAGGATTGTTGCATACGTACACACATGCCATGGTGGTTTGCTGTCTCCATCCCCCATCACCTACATCAGCCATTTCTCCCAGTGTTACCCGTCCCCAACCTCCCCACCTCCTGCTGTCCCTCCCCTGGCCCCCCGCCCCGCAACAGACCCCTGTGTATGATGTTCCCCTCCCTGTGTATATGTGTTCTCATTGTTTAACACCTGCCTATGAGTGAGAACATGCGGTGTTTGGTTTTCTGTTCTTGTGTCAGTTTGCTGACAATGTTGGTTTCCAGATTCACCCATGTCCCTACAAAGGACACTAACTCATCATTTTTTTATGGCTGCATAGTATTCCATGGTGTATGTATGCCATGTTTTCGTTGTCCAGTCTATCACTGATGGGCATCTGGGTTGGTTCCAGGTCTTTGCTATTTTAAACAGTGCCGCTATGAACATACGTGTGCATGTATTTTTATGATAGAATGATTTATAATCCTTTGGGTATATACCCAGTAATGGGATTGCTGGGTCAAATGGAATTTCTATTTCTAGATCCTTGAGGAAGCGCCACACTGTCTTCCACAAGGGTTGAACTAATTTATACTCCCACCAACAGTGTAAAAGTGTTCCTATTTCTCCACATCCTCTCCAGCATCTGTTGTCTCATGGCATCTTGAACAGCTCTGCTGGGTCCGTTACCTTGAAAGCTCTCCTTCCTCTTTGCCTGAAGGAATCCTATTCAGCCATGAGTGTCTCATACACCAGAGGTGCATACATACATCTCTGGTGACACCAGAGCTTTCATGCACCATGAAACCTCTCCCTAGCATATCTTTATGCCTCCAGGATAGTGCATGCCACAGCTTTGTGGAGGCCAGTTCTGAATGAGTCTACCTGACATGGGTCAGGAATATGAACAGTTGGGAGGACGGATTGTGCTTTTATTCACCTTCGTTGTTTGCCCCACTCACCGTCTCCACCTCATAGACTAGGATGTATGGGGCATACGCTGAATGCCTAAACATTTTGCTGATTGGAAATGGCATTTTACTTTTAACAAATAGAATGTATTTGCTAACCAAATACCAAAAAAAAATAGTGTTATTTCTTAATTCCAAATTCTGTGTCAATGAGTATCTTTGAGAACTTCCAGAGACTAAGTGTTTTTGAAATCAGTTTCAAATTCTCATCCTCAGGGTCCCTAGTTATCTTCCAAATGTTCGACTGTACAGTTATGGCATTGCGTGGGGGTCAGTATTGGTTTCTACTGCCCACAGTTTCCCTGAAGATGTACTTTGGAAAATGTTTAACAAAGTTGAATTGGCAAATGGAAATTTGGAAGATATAGTAAATTGCATTATCATTCAGAAATGTTTTCTGCTCTTATCTGGGAGAGGATTAAATGTTCCTGTTCTCCTGACATAAAAGTTGGCGATGAGACTTGCTCTGGCCACTGAAATATGATGGGAAATATGTATAGCTTTTCTACCACAGAGGCCAACAGTGTTGCAGAAGGAGGAAGCTAAGTGGATATGTTTTTTATAGGAAAAAAATTTGTGACAAACTACTGAACTTGAGGGCTATTTGTTACTGTAGCATAAACCAACCTGTCCTGACTGCTGCAGAGATTGTTCCTCATACGGTAGATTATAGAAAGCTGTACTTGAAGCAAGGAGGAGCAAATAAAGGCTAAGAAAGGTCTGAGGTTGCCATGAAATTGCGAATTAAGAGCCAGTATTGAAGTTCCTTTAGTAAATAATATGAATAATGAGTAAAAAACATTCAGCAGGGTGATCACTTACATTTGGAAGGAGGAAAAGGAAAGAATTTGTGGAAGATGGGGCTTGGACCAAGACCTTGAGGTACAGATAAGGAAAGACATGTCTTCAAAACCGGGATGTGAGTCAGCAGAGGCAGGAAATACAGATCAATATTTTGAGGCAGTAAGAACCTCTTTGACTAAAAAGTGTTATGCTTAATGCAGAAACATGGTGGAAAATAAAACTGATGTTAATTTGGGAAAAGAAGGAGAAACCAAAATTCCTGGATGGGTGGTTTGATGTTTGTGGGAAGCAACGAGCTGTAGAAGGTTTTGATTGCGGCAGAACGGTGAGCGTCAATGCTGCGTTTCCTGGGTGTGCCCAAGCTGCGTGAGGCCCAGAGCTGGGAGGCCCAGGCCCGAGAGGAGCGTCTGGCCCCCCTGCCTGCTGCGTCAGGGCCCTGAGCCACATTTACAAGAAACGGAGTCTGAAACCAGCAGATCTGTATGAAATGTGTATGAAGGGAAGCCTCATTCTACTGATGGTGTTGGAGAAACCCGTTCACCTTTCACCTCATGTCAAATGCTGAAATAATGGCCAACCCTCAAAATAGGTTTGCAGATAGATCTGTATTGTGAACTTACCTAAGGCTAAACACAAGTTTTAACAATGAGAAGGGAAAAAAATGAAATGAAGATGTAATTATATACAGAAAGTTAGGCATCTGTGTGTCCCCCACTCAAAGCCTTTATAAGGTTTACAGCAGACAACTGGGAAATGCTTGCAGAGAATACAGGCAAGGGTGAGCATATAAAGTGTTTCAGTGAAAAGGTGAAAACCATCCAAGGAAAGAGAAATGAGAAAAATAAATGAGTAATCCGGTAATTTATAAGATTAAACACAGAGAACATACATTTAGGAAGTATTCAATTTTTAAAATGTAATTGAAAGGACAAGTTTTTCCCAAGGGATTTATCTAAAACTATTTATAAGAGATCATTTATAACATTGCCATATTTACAAGACAAGATGATAGTGGCAGTGGCATACATTGGTGTGATTCCTTTGCAAAGTAATTTGACAATATTTATCAAAAACTTTAAACCTTTTTCTACCAATCCTCCTTTGGCATATTCATCCTGAAGAAATAAGTCTAAGTATAGAAAAACAGCTCTGCACAAAGATATCCTTATGCATGCTATTTATAGTTTCGTAAAATTTGAGAACACCTAAATCTACAGCTTTCAGGAATTTGTATTTATAGAGTCCTTGTGTCTATATTTGATGGAGCATTAGGAAGTATTGAAAATTGTGTTTACAAATAGTTTGTAACAACTCTGAAAATGCATACACTATGATGCCATGTGATGTATGCATTTGATCAGAACTGTGTAAGAGAAACTCTATGCAGACACACACAAAGACTGGAGGGAATTTCTGAGATTGTCAGCCTTGAAGTGCTGGGTTTGTTTGGTGATTTCTTTTCTCTTGTATATCATCTTGGCTGCAAATGTGGTTGATGCTAAGGTAGGAGGCCTGGAGATAAAATCGTTCCTCTCCTGCATAATGGTAGCAGTCATACAAGTAAATCAGACTGCCCAAGAGAAGAATCTAGGGACAGTCACAGAAAGGAATGGGAATAAAGTCTGAAGAGTGCATATATTTAGGGGCAGGAGGAGAATAGGAGCCTGCCAGGCTTGGAGTAGGAGGAGATCAGGAAGGGTGAGGCCTTCTGGAGCTTAGGGTGTGGGCAGCTTCAGAAAGAAGGCACCTTCCCCTGCCTATGTGGGGAGTAATCAAAGGAGCCAATTAGAGAGGGTCCTTGGGTTCTCACTGGCTGGCCCTCAAGCAGCTCCCATCAGAATCCAGAAAACAAGGAGTAGGAGGATTGGAACTGAGAAAGTGGCCTATTGAAATACACACGGGGAAACAAAGGCCACACTAGGCTTGCTCTAAGAAAAACAAAATAGGCCGGGTGTGGTGGCTCACAGCTGTAATCCTAGTACTTTGGGAGGCGGAGGCGGGCGGATCACAAGGTGAGGAGTTCAAGAGCAGCCTGGCCAATATGGTGCAACTCCGTCTCTACTAAATATACAAAAAAAAAAAATTAGCCTGGCATGGTGGTGGCCACCTGTAGTCCCAGCTACTCAGGAGGCTGAGGCAGGTGAATTGCTCGAACCTGGGAGGCAGAGGTTGCCATGAGCTGAGATCACACCACTGCACTCCAGCCTGGGTGACAAAGCGACGCCGTGTCTCATAAATAAATAAATAAATAAAGACAGAAAAGGCAAACATAGAGCTGAATGTGGCATGATAAATGGCACATTTTCTGACTCTGTCATAGTGTTGGTGGTGGGATTCCAAAGTGTGTTAAGTGAAATGTTCAAGTCTGAGGATGAACACTGGGCGTCTTGGGCAGGAATGCAGACAGGTGGTCCTTCAAGGCTCCCCTTGACGCCTCTTCTGTGGCCAGAACAGAAGCCCTCAGTGTGCTCTGCTGCTTTCTCCAGGACTGGACTTGTTCTCTGCCTCTCTCGTTCTTAGGGTGGCCCCAAGCTAGCCCAGTTACTCTCGGGGCGGTGCCTCCAATGTTGTGTTCAGGGCTGAACGCCAGGTGGGCTGGAGGGAAGTCTTGTAAAAGCCTTTTTTTGCCCAGGAAAGCCTTGAGCCACATGTCCTCTGTCTTCGAGGAAAAAGGGATAGTCATTCATTCAAGCATAAGCAAGGTATTTGGCATTATTCTGGATTCTTAGCTAAAAACTTCTAAGTATTTCCAAGGATAGTTCTCAATAGAGCATTTAGCTTTAGAAGAGCATCCTCATCACTATCTTATAAATAGACTGAAAAGCACTCTCCTCCTTATTATTCTATAAATACCATTAGCAGGCAGAGGAAAACCGCTTGGTTGTGGACCACGCCTTCATTTGCAGACTTTTCAAATGCAGGCTGTTGACCATGAACAGAGAGCAGACTCTCCTGTCTGCCAGGTCTCTTCCCCTGTCACATCCTTGTCTGTTTCCCACAGGCGCCTATCCTCGACTGTCACTGAGCTTTCGGTTGAAGAGGAACATCGGATACTTCATTCTCCAGACTTACATGCCCTCTATACTGATAACAATTCTGTCCTGGGTGTCCTTCTGGATCAATTACGATGCATCTGCTGCTAGAGTTGCCCTCGGTATGTGCTATTTTTAAGCAATATTTAAACGTAAAGTAATCGTATCATTACAGTATTAAGAGAGTTCAAAGGCTGTAGTTCAACTACCATTTTTTGACATCGTGACACAAGCATTGCCCATATAGTTACTTTTTATCTTGAAACACTAATTTCACGCACGATTCCCTTGATGTGTTAATTTAATTATAAGGCCCAAATGCAAATTTTCATGCCCATGAAAGGGAAAATGTACTTGCAGAATATTTGCATGATAAAACTATTTTTGACACTAATTTTAAAGCAAGGATTACCATCTCCTGTTCGAAATTATTCCATGGCCCAGAAAGGAGACTTGATTAATTGTGCATTCTTCTTTCTTAAGTCAGAAAAATTGTCAAATACTACAGCAGAGAATTGGAATTACACAATTTAATGAGCATTAAAATATGGAATTCAATTCTAAATGATTCCCAAAGGCTCTAGTGATCTTTTCTGACCATTGGTTATTTGACAGCTGGATTATTAGCTGATGTACAATATGTTTTATAGATTCCAATATTATTTTTAGCATTTTGATTATTAAGGGAAGGCTTATACTTTCAGAAACATTATTCTCTACTCAGCCTATTAGTATGAAACTACATGGACAAAATAATTATTTAAATACATTTATGTAAGTACAGAGCTGATGGGCAATCTGAGGTCTTTCCTTTTGGGTAGGGTTGAATTTAATTCCTGAAAGTGAAAGTATCAATAGTACTTATAAAAATTGATGGAAAGTAATTATCAACACATTCTCTGGCAAAGTAAATTACAAAAAAAATGTAAGAATTCAGGGTTCCAGTTATGCCTTCTTTCGTTTTTTCTTTTTCTTCTTTTTTTGAGACGGGGTCTCATTCTGTCGCCCAGGCCGGAGTGCAGTGGCACAGTTATGATTATGGCTCACTGCAGCCCCAACCTCCTGAACTCCGGTGATTCTCTCACCTCTACCTCCCGAGTAGTGGGGACAGCAGGCACACACCGCCACACCTGGCTAATTTTTTAGTTTTTTGTAGAGATGGGGTTTTGCCATGTTTCACAGATTGGTCTTGAACTCCTGGCCTCCGGCAATCTGCCTGCCTCAGCCTCCCAGATTGTTAAGATTATAGGCGTGAGCCACCACACCTGGCCCTTTTTCTGTTTACCAACTTTTCCCAGGACTTTAAGTTGATTAACATGTTTTCTTTTCTTTTCTTCTTCTTCTTCTTCTTTTTTTTTTTTTTGAGGTGGAGTTTTGCTCTTGTTGCCCAGGCTGGAGTGCAATGGCACAATCTTGGCTCACTGCAACCTCCGCCTCCTGGGTTCAAGCAATTCTCCTGCCTCAGCCTCCCCAGTAGCTGGGATTACAGACATGCACCACCATGCCTGGCTAATTTTGTTTGTATTTTTAATAGAGACGGTGTTTCTCCATGTTGGTCAGGCTGGTCTGGAACTCCTGACCTCAGGTGATCCGCTCACCTTGGCCTCCCAAAGTGCTGGGATTATAGGCGTGAGCCACTGCGTCTGGCTAACATGTTTCCTTTTCTAATAAAATGTAAGTACATGTGTGTATATGGATTGCAAATATGTGACTTGCATAGTTGTGATCAAGATTAGATTTTTTTCCCACGAAATAACATATAACTATGACTTGAGAAAATCAGGTAGTTATTCCTAAGGGCGTTTAAGTGAATAAAAAACCACTCTACGAGGAGTAAAGCTTCAAAAAACTGAAAGTGCTGTTTTAATTGTTGTGTATTTCTAACAGGTATCATAAGAACAGTTCTCTAAAAAAAAAAATCCAGGATTTTTCTACAGCCTGCAAATCTTTCCCAGTAATGTCAGTCTTTATGTAGATTTTGCTTTAAATATATATATATATATATATATATATTTAGATTGCTCTTTGTTATATATATAATATATATATTTTTTAAACATATATTTAGTGTGTGTGTGTGTGTATATATATATATATATATATCTAGATTGCTCTTTGTTAAACTGTTTTCTCTTTTCACTTGGAAAATTCAGAGATACAGTACATTTGTAGGGGCAGATCTAAATTATGCAGAGCTGTTAGCTTAGACAATTTCAAGCATCCTATTTTAAGAAAAATAATATAAAATATACAGATACAAAGTTGCTGGGACCCCTCCCAAGCCTAGAAGAGGCCTATGAAAGTGGAGACCTGAAGCTGACATTTCACGGCTTCACCATGAATGTGCTGCAGATAATCTGCCATCACTGCAATAATTAGTGAAATATGAGTACCAAGGCACCATGATTATCTGACATCACAGGGGTAGGGCGCACTGAAAATGTGCATATCTGAATTTCTTAGCCATTGCAGATCCTGTCCCCCGCAATTGTAAAGTATTGCCTTCTACAGTGTTAAACTGTTAATCCCCCCGAAGTGAGTTACATTCAACCCAGTCTCATGAAGGTCTATGAAAGTAGATTCCGCTGTTTCTTCATGACACAGCATTATTCTTATAAACAAACCGTGCATCTGTGGCCTGGCTGGGATGAAGGCACGGTCTGGTTGGGGTTGCTGAGGCTTAACATTGGAGGATTGACACTTGTGCTGTGGGAGGCAGGCATGAGAGCCAGCATGAAGGGGATATTCACTAGAGTTAAGGTGACCCTGACCGCAGGAGGGCAGCTGTGATCTTAGGGCTGTGGGTCTGGCCAGACAAGAACCCAACAAATCCAGCTCTGAGTATGATACCTGCTCATGCATTCCCTCTGTCCTTCCTGCCAATACAAGACATGTCTCTGAATCCAGATCTAAAGTCACTGGGAAACGTCAGTTGGTGAATTCAAAAAGAGTATGACATAGGGTCAGGAGCACTGAGTATCATCATCATCATCATCATCATCATCATCATCATCATAGCCAGGATAATAAAGGCTAAAAATTATTACATAGTTAGGCACCACATTATCTGCTGAGGCCTTTAGTTATCTGTTCTGGAGAAGATTCACAGCAGAGTATGAAGTAGTATTGCTGCAGTTTTACAGAGCCTGAAAATAAGATACAGGGAAGCTGAAGAGCTGGTAGGAAGTCATATAATTACCAAGTTTCAGAAGAAAGATTTCAATGCAGTTAGTCTAACTTCCAGACCTTCTCCCTTAACTACTGCAGATAATTCCTAAAGTGTCAGTGAAACTACAGTAAAGAGTTATTTGGTCTACTATGTTGTAAAAGCCGTGCATTTTTGTAAAAAAGTAAAAAGCTAACCAAACATTATCATTAACTCTTATTATTGAGGATCCCTCATAACCGTTAAGATGCTGCTGAGCTGCATAGGATACAGCTATAGTCTGGAGGGCTTTCATTGAAGAAACCCCCCTGCCTGCACCCTTCCCCAAGCACCTAGACGTGTGGTACCACTTTGAAATGCTCACGGTGCTTCTTGCATTCATCCTAAGGGGCTGCACTGTGGTCAATACTCATTGCTTCTAAATGCCTGAGAAAAGTGCAGCCTCTGCACAGACAGGGCAGGCAGGCCTCCATGGAGGACTCACCCCGGGCTCTGCTGCTGCAGGACCTGGACATGGTGTGGGAAGGACTCGGGGCCTGTTCTGCTGGCTCTTCAGACAGCCATGCTCCTCAGCTTCTCTCTCTGTGGGCTTCAGCAAGATACGCTTCTGCTACCCAGGGTCTGACCATCTGATATGTTGAACTGTTAGCATTAACAACCACCAAGCTTTAAAGTGGGAAGTTGTAATTAGATGGTCTTCCTCAGAACCCTCAGTGAATACACGTTAGGTGCCCCTCATCTGAAATGCCTGGGACCAGAGAATCAGACCAGAAAATCAAAACCAGTTTGGAAATCAGACTTTTTTCAAATTTTGGAGTATCTGCATTATACTTACAGGTTGAACATCCCTAATTCAAAAATCCAAAATCTGAAATGTTCCAATTAGCATTTCCTTTGAGCACCATGCAGGTGCTCGAACGTTCCAGATTTGGGGACATTTCAGATTTTGGATTTTTAGGTTAGGAATGCTCAATCTGCAGTAGTACTGGTACTTCTAAACGTGAAAATACACACTGATAAAATTTGGCCAGATTATTTTTATCATGAAGAGGAGAAACAAAATATTTTGATTAAATGAAGCAAAGAAATTATATTTTTATTTCATACTCATTTTGATAAATACAGCTTTTCAAATGCAGCGTTTCATACATAATCTAAATGACGAATAAGTTGGGGCTAGCAATTTATAGAAAGACTTACAAGCCCGGTGAACGCACAGAAAACACAGAAGCCACCACCCAGCCATCTCCTGTACTACAGGTGGGGATGATTTCTCTTTAGAGAGCGAAGTTCAAGGAAAGGCCAGGAAACCTAGAGGCTACTGAAGAATGATTTTTCTGGAATGATGATAGTCATGTGATTATTTGCTGTTAGCATTAACAGTGCCAGTTACTGTTTATTGGCACATCACCGGAGCATTTTCAACATTGCCGTTAGACTTCCAAGAGCTCCAAATGCCTACAGACCCGTAGAGGCAGAGCTGGGCTTTGGGGCTGGGCCACGTGGCTCCCCTTTACGGGCTGTGGGACCACCACAATACGCCACCATCCATGGTATCCCACATAGGAAGTAAAGCAACAGGAGTTAGTAAATGCATTGGCCTCTTAAGCTAAGAACTCACGTGGCATGTGGGTTCAAACTAGAAAGACCCGAGCACTCACCACACGTCTTATCGTTATGGACTCTTGGGCCTGTGCCAATGGATCTGGATGCAGGTTCCTATCCCAGGTCCCTCTGGGGCTCATGCACTGGGATGAGTGCCTGTGAGATGCGCTGGCTGCACCTGCCCCTGTGTGCTTTCAGCCCATTTGTCTGGGACATCTGCTGAGGCCTGTGTTACACTTGTCCATTCAAAAGAGCCAGCAGGAGAGGCGAAGCAGTGACTAACGCAGAGCGCTCGGTCTTCCCACATTCACGGTGAAGGGGGAGAAAAGGTAGTGGCAAGAACACTATGAATTTTTGAATAATGGTGAGAATGCCTAATTTTGTAGCATTTGTGTGCTGTTTTCTCATTTTTTTGTAAACTGTAATTACCCCGTTGCCATTTTCAAATTTAAGAAGTCCCCAGGTGCCATGAATGTGATGTTAAAAGAGAATCTTAAAATATTCTGACATCTTGGATTTCCATACATTCCATCAGCAACCGTGGTTTGCAGTTCTACATAAAAAGAGTTTCTCAAGTCTTCACTTCTCTTCTGAGCCTTTAGTAGCAGTTCAGGCTCAGTGGAGGGAGCGCTTGTGTGGGAGATGGAAGGCGGGGCTGTCTAGGCTGCTTGCCAGCTCACTCCCAGGCCAGCTGAGCTCTGCAGTTGCGAGGTCCTCCCTGTGGGACGCAGAGGATGACGATCTGCCTCCCAGGGTACGATGGGAAATCAGAGGGGATGAAATTTGAATGCTTAGCAAATCCAAACCCTGCCCTGGAGGGCTGGGCTGGGACCATGTGCAGAAGGCCTGGGCTCCGTCCCAGATCCATATCCTGACTGCTGAACTGTGGGGCTAGCACGACCTCCTGGCCTCAGTGATGTCATATGGTTTTTGGGTTACTAAGGATGAAGGATTATGGTTAGCCGCTTTCCTTTGAAAGCCTCCTTTTTGAGGGAAGTCCTGACAGAGCAATGCAGCAGAACCTGTTCTCTTTATTGGCTCCTGAAAGCCACATATTCACATTCGGTGGCATCAGTTGCATGGGAAGAAAAGAGCTTAGCCCTTAAAGCAGTCTTGCTTCCTTGAGATGTTATTAATATTTCAGAAATATAGTCTCCAAGAGAGCATGTCAGCTGCAGTACTACCATCCCACCCCACCACGAGGGAGTGATCTGTGCCCTTCCTGTAAGTGCAACTCAACTCCACAAGCTCTGAGCATGTCACTAACTTGCCTCCTGGTCTCTATGGCCTCAGATGACTCAATGCAGAATTTTGTGTCTATTGCTGTGGGGGCGAATTGTAAAATATGGTCCTTACATGGTTTTAGACAAAAGTGAGCTCTATTTTGGAAACAGTGAGATCATCCATACAATACTATGTAAAGAAGTCAATATAATGACATTTAAAAATAAGGACCTGGTGAGTTGCCCCAGAATATGGTGAGATTCCATAAAATGAATGAAATCATGAACCCTTAACTTGAGCAAACATTTTCCAAGCAGCTTATGTACAGATTCTTCCTGAGGAACTCACTCTGTGAGATCATCTTCCCTCAGAAGTTTCACTCAGCTATTTCTTTCTCTTTGAGCTCAGGGCTGGATCTCATGGCTAGTAATTTTAAAAATCATTGCCTCATTCCTCTTGCTTCCAATAAGCTTTGTAGTGGAAATGATTTTCTTCTCACAGGCTGTCTCGCTGAGCTCTCACTGGTAGCCTTGCCTCTGCAGTCACAGACACCTCAAATTCATTCGTTTTCCTGGAGGTTTCTTAACTAGACACTTAGTGCTTTATGCTAAATTCTGGGCTTATTTTTATTTTTTCCAGCGTTCATAAGAACCACATGTTTTTTTCTGCTCTTCATATCTCTTCTTCTACTCTCAAAATTCCATCCTCTGTAATAGCAAAGTGTCGTGGGCAGGGAATGCCCTGCACGGCTTCCTTCCCCAGAGTACGATGTCAGCTTGCTGTTCCGAGCCGTGACGCACCGCCCAAATGATGCGATGTATGCTCTATTGCATTCCGGTCATCCCGCAGTATCGAACCCATTATCTCCAACAGCTTCAAGCTGTTTGAGAAAACATAAAAGGAAAGTGAAAAGTGAAGGCCAGTGTGGCAAAGCTGCAGCCTCTCACCGCTTTGTTTCTTTTCTAGGGATCACAACTGTGCTGACGATGACGACCATCAACACCCACCTTCGGGAGACCTTGCCCAAAATCCCCTACGTCAAAGCCATTGACATGTACCTTATGGGCTGCTTTGTCTTTGTGTTTCTGGCCCTTCTGGAGTACGCCTTTGTCAACTACATTTTCTTTGGAAGAGGCCCTCAAAGGCAGAAGAAGCTTGCAGAAAAGACAGCCAAGGCAAAGAACGACCGTTCAAAGAGCGAAAGCAATAGGGTAGGCTCCCCACCGCTTTGGCCCCACCTGGCCCCTACAGCTCAGCAGCTACGGCATTTACCTGCATGATCTTGCTTTGCTTTTTCTCCAGCAGTGTATGTCAAGCCACACGCCCTTTCCCACACTTCTTGTGCATGTGAAATAGTCCTTGTTACATGGCACCCAGGTGTTTTTTATTCAGGGGTTGCTCAAGCCAGTCCAGTAGAGTTCTGACCATCTAGCTAGGACTGGCCAGAATTGACTGAAACCAGTGGATGTAGGCTTGTACAAAAACGACCACTGGTCTGGCCAATAAAATTGACTTTTGGCATTTCCGTGCACACTGACCCTGGCCCAGTTGCTTTTTGCCTAGGTAACGCATTCCCCAACAGTCGATTTCATTACTCTAGTCTGTCCTCAGGGCACAGACCTAGGCTTTCTTCCTCTAACCAGTTAGCCCCTTAAAAGAGCACCTACCTGGATGGTCAGCCTGTTGAGAAGTGGAGCTCATTCTTGAATCTGGGTGCAGGCATGTGGACTGGGGCAGGTTAATCTCTCGCCTGGTGTGCAATGCAAGGGAAAGGGTCCACATGGAGCTCACAGTGGAAGACTTCCATGGCCCTTCTGAATTCTCCACTCACAGAAGTGAGCAACAGGGCACAGTGGTTTTGAAATATACTTGCATGAGCTTTGAGTAGGACTTGTGCAGCCTTGATGATCATAATATGAAATATTTCCTTGTGCAAGCCACAGGGTTTCCTATAAAACCAACATTAGTGCTGATGCTGAAGAAGCCAAAATCCTCTGCAGCTTCCTGTAAAGAGAACAGAACCTATAGGTCTGGAATGAATGAAATGCTGGGGTGGAGACTGAATTTGACCTACAGAAGCATTTTTCCAAAATGTTTCAATGTTCCCTTAGTTGTAAAATTACCAATCTGATGATCCAGCATGCTGCCATTCTTTGCACTCGAGTAGGCACACCTTCTCTTGTCCACCTGCCCACTGGCCACAGTCCTTTAGGGAAAAAGCAGAGTGCAAAAGGAATAAGAAAGGCAGGAGCAGTGCTCTCTCCAGAAGCTCTCATAGATCTGCTCTGGCCCTGGCCTGGCACCTTCCAGTTGTGTTCTGCAAAAAGCCAGGGCTGGGCAGACCGAGGCACCTGGTTTCTGGAAGTCCATGGACTTTCTAAAGCCCTTCACACCACACCCCTCCTCCAGGCCAGCCCAACTCAGCAGTGCTGTTATATCCTTCCAATCATAAAGCCACTTTATCACTAGACGTCATTTTGGCTTATATAAAAGCAGTATGTTATAAACAACATTTGAATGAAAGCACATTATAGTTCCAATATAATTTTTTACATTTATCCTTCCATGTCTTCTATCCCCTGAAATCCTCAAGGATGTATTTCTACCTGTTTACATATTGGGTTTCTTCCCACATTTAAAAAAAATGCTTCTGTTACACTTACTGTGTTAGGCCATTCTTGCGTTGCTATAAAGGAATACCTGAGACTGGATAATTTATAAAGAAAAGGGGTTTAATTGGTTCACAGTTCTGCAGGGTTTACAGGAAGCATGGCAACAATGTCTGCTGGGCTTCGGAGGTAGTTTCTGGAAGCTAACACTCATGGGGGACGGTAAAGGGGGAGCTTCAGGCACAGTACATGGCAAAAGTAGGAACAAGGAGGAGGGGAATATGCCACGTACTTTTAAACAACCAGATCATCTCATGAGAAGTCACCCACTATCACAGACAGCACCGAAGGGATGGTGCTAAACAATTCATGAGGAGTCTGTGTCCCCACCCAAATCTCATGTTGAATGGTAATCTCCAATATTGGAGGTGGGGCCTGGTGGGAGGTGATTGGATCATGAGAGCGGTTTCTCATGAGTGGTGTGATACCACAGTACCACCCCTCTTGTGCTGTCCTCATGAGATGTGCCTGCTCCACTTTTACCTTCCGCCGTAATTGTAAGTTTCCTGGGGCCTCCCCGGAAGCCGAGAGGTGCCAGCACCATGCTTCCTGTACAGCCTGCAGAACCATGAGCCAATTAAATTTCTTTTCTTTATAAATGACCCAGTCTCAGGTCTTTATTTTATTTTCTTATTTTTTTAAATGGAGTTTTGCTCTTTTCGCCCAGGCTGGAGCTCACTGCAGTTTCTGTCTCCCAGGTTCAAACGATTCTCCTGCCTCAGCCTCCTGAGTAGCTGGGATTACAGGTGCACACCACCACACCCAGCTAATTTTTATATGTTTAGTAGAGACAGGGTTTCACTATGTTGGCCAGGCTGGACTCAATCTCCTGACCTCAGGTGATCCACCCGCCTTGGCCTCCCAAAGTGCTGGGATTACAGGCATGAGCCATCATGCCCAGACCCATCTCAGGTGTTTCTTTATAGCAATGGGAGAACAGCCTAATACACCTCCCACCAGGCCCCACCTCTGATACTGGGGATTACAGTTCAACATGAGATTTGGGCGGGGACACAGATCCAAACCATATCACACACTTATTTCTCAAGCCTGTGGAGGTTTGCTTGCTCTTTCCTGTGCTCTCCATGCCTTAATGGGTCCACACCTCCCAGTGAATGCAGTAGCTCCTTGGAGAACTGCCTGCACCTTAGGCCTGGCAGAGGCCCACGAACATTCATGAACCCATGGAAGCACATTAAGTGAATGTAAATGGCTCCTTCCTTTCAGCACAGCATAAATAGAATTGGTCAGAAAACAGAGGATCTGTGAATAAAATCAGGCTTCTCACAAGCAAAACTATCTTGAATTTCTTACTGGAAAACATACTTAGTATCATACTGTTATGTTTCTAAATAGATCCACATCCTACTAGGAGCACACAATACGCTTTGGTCATGCTGTTTCCAAGGAAACTAGAATTCATTACATCATTATTTCCATCACAGAGGCACACGACCCACACATACACATACTACGCTGTCTTTCAAAATTTCCTCTTAATTTAAACAGATTATAGATTTTTTCCTCCTAAATGAGACTCTTTAGAACAAATTGTGGTGCTGCAGAAATGCCTTTCTGATCGTGAGCCCTAAAATCTAAGATAAAAACAAAAAGACAAAAAACTCTAGCATCTGTAGAGAAACTTAGCAGGATATAGAAAAATATAAATTAGATACAAAAGAAATTTTTAGTTGATTCATGAGTCCATGTTTGTTTGGTTTTTCAAAAATCTGTTCCTTTGTTTTCTCAGCAATCTTAGCAAGGCCTTCATATATTCATATTTTTAAGAGTCTGTAAGGTGTGAAGTCAACATATGGTTGTATGTATGCTAATTTTAAGTGCATATTTGGTGTTCTTAAAGACAGGCCTTAAAAATTGTGACTGAACACACCTAAGACTTTAGTGATAATTTTTAAATAGAAATATACCTCCAAAAAAGTTTATATCAAGTAATATGGATGAATTAAAGGAAAGTGAGAAAAGAATCCAGTTTTACGTGAAACAGAAGGGTGCTATACACACAGGCCAGCAGTTCCCACAGGCCTTTGCTGCTTCTGTAACTTTTACTGTAGCTTCAAGGAGACATGTTCAGGTTTGTTATAGGCTCAAGTGCATGGCTGAAGGGTTTGGCGTAGAGATGATTTCCTCACCCAGGTAATGCGTGTAGTACCCAAAAGGTAGTTTTTTGATCCTCTTCCTCCTCCCACCCTTCACCCTCAGGTGGGCCCTGGTGTCTGCTGTTTCTTGGTTTTCTGTTGCTGTGTTAGTTCCCTTAGGATAATGTCCTCCAGCCTCATCTGCCTCGTTGCAGTGGACGTGATCTTTTTATGGCTGCATAGTATTCCATGGTGTATACGTACCCCACTCCGTAATCCGGTCCACTGTTGACGGGCATTTAGATTGCTTCTGTCTTTACTATTCTGAATAGTGCTGTGATGTGTCAGAGACAGCTGTGATGTGTCAGGAACCGCACTTGGGACTGCATCTCAGTGTGGCCAGCAGCACCCTGCAGCTTTCTCCTGACTGGCAGTGGCTGGCTCCACAGCAGGGACTTGGCTTGTCCTTGTCTTTCCTGAGACCTCTTTCTGTGTCCTGTAAGGCCTCTCAAGAGAAAACAGTACCTTTATGGACACTGTAAGCCACCACCACCAACTGCCTCCTGGAACTATGGTTTTAGTGACCCTACTGTAAAACCATGAGACCATGAGTGCATTTTCCTTATATTTAGTATTTATGCAATATTTTAGCTTAGTAGTTGATTCATGAATGCTTAAGGCATTCACATATTTGCTTAATATCTTCGCAGACTAGTGGTACCATGTAAGCCTTGACCTTGACCTTAGTTTATTTGTGCATACCATCTGTTTGTTCCTGAGTTGTTTCTATACCCAAGAGTTCATCTTTGGTTGTAATTCATGCATTATGGTTACAAGCCTTGCGATATTTTACAAGTTGACCAACTAGTATTTGAATTTCATGAGGTGGTAGAAAGTCATAATTCTTGGCAAGGAATCAGAGCTGCAGACTCAACATCATTCTTAACTAAAGAGTAAAATTTCATTCTTTACATGGCAAATCCTTTCTCATTCTTCTAAAACTAGAGTATTTTACTTAATTAGAAGCTGGAAGAAAATTAGAGAATGAGATATCAACTGTGTGCCAATCTGGCGACGTATTTTAGGAAAAACCTAAAATCCCTCTGTGCTATATTCTGAATGAGATGTTTTTAGTCTTTGAATGTTTGCACCTGTCAAGGTTATAGAGCAGGAAGAAAAACTTCATGGAAATCAGTGGTTCTAATTATAGTATATGTGAGATGAACCCTTCAAAATAAGGAGTATTCATGAAATGATTTAAAAATTGCAAGTCATCTGTCATTCTATAAAGGGCATTCCAGCCTTGTATTTCACCCACGATCACTTCTTTCTACTTTAAGTCTTAAATTCTAGATAATAGAAAAAGACTAGCATCTCTTTTGGAAATATTTGTTTAAGTTATTTGGTTCCTAAAATTAACAGATTTTATTAACACTTTAGTTCTTTCAGATAAAAAAAAAAGTCCATGAGTAATTTTGGTGGAAATTTTCTACATACTGATTCATGTTTAAATGAAAACCATAGAAACGTAAAACCATAAATAAGGCAGCCAAACTATTTCACACTAAGATCTTATTAATTCTACATATATTCAAGTTCCTTTTCACACTATAATGAGAGTTACCTGCACTAGTTCCAAGTGTTTGCCCACTCTGAAATAAGAATAGTGCAAAATTGTATGGGTTCTTGAGTTCTTTCCCACATGTGCTGTGTCCTAAGACAGCTACAAGTTGGTCATACATGTCCAAAGCCCTCAAGAGCACTTTAGTTTTGTAAATTATTAATGACATATAGTTGGGAAGGTAGTTTTGACTTCCCTCAGGCTAAGTTTTCTTCACTAGAGTTCAAAGGCACAGACTTAGAGACCCAACTTCATGAGGTCATTTCCCAAACACAACAGTGGCCAAAGGGCTGGGGAAGACAGGACATGGATTCGTACAGATTTGTCTCTAAATCTTGAAAATCCAATTCAACATTCATTTGACCTGATGTCTTGTGTCCTCTTCACTCTCCCTGTGCAGTTCCTGAAATCCCCACATACACGATGACCCATTCGCCTTCTATTGTCCTCTCTACCTAGAATGCCTTTCTTCTTGGTCCACATTTGTCCCCCAAGATCTAAGACAGCTGTCTTCCTCCATGACGTTTGCCTTGATTTTTTCCCTCCCACTTATCTGCATCCTTCCCCCATCACTCCCTGCTCTAAGCAGTTAGTTTTACTTCTTTTCTCCCAACTTACAGGGCACATGCTTTATGCTTGTGAAATGACAGCCCACTTACATTCCATGTGCCTAACAAGGCTTCCCTCCTAGACAGCATCTGAGCCCCTGCATCTTCCACAATAAATACACCCTGACACAGATGTGGTACACATGCTCTTGTAACGTGTGTCCATGAATGAATGCCGTTTGTCAAGGATTTGGTGGCCCTGGACAGTTAGGTTTTTTCCATTTTCATAGTGGGAAGAAAGAACAAGGCCTATAAACACCATGTTTATAAAGCCGGGTAAAACCAGGTCATTAGAATTGTCAAAGTTCATCTGACTAAACAGGTTGCAGAATACTCCCCTTTCTTCCTTTAAGGAAACATATTCATGGCCGGGCACAGTGGTGCACGCCTGTAATCCCAGCACTTTGGGAGGCGGAGGCCGGCAGATCACGAGGTCAAGAGATTGAGGCCATCCTGGCCAACGTGGTGAAACTTCTTCTCTACTAAAAATGCAAAAATTAGCCGGGTGTGGTGGCTCACACCTGTAGTCCCAGCTACTCGGGAAGCGGAGGCAGGAGAATCGCTTGAGTCCAGGAGGCGGAGGCTGTAGTGAGCCAAGATTGTGCCACTGCCCTCCAGCCTGGGGACAGAGCAAAACTCTGTCTCAAAAAAATAATAATAATAAATGAAAGAAAAGACATTCCTCTCCTTGGTATTACATGCCACAAATTTGTTAATTCTGGTCTGCTAGATTTTGATAAAAGGAGCTTTTTGTATGGTATTTTTTATAACTAGAAAAAAGATGGTATTTATAAGTGTGTTTAGGCCAGGTGCGGTGGCTCAAACCTGTAATCCCAGCACTTTGCAGGGCAGAGGCAGGAGGATCGCTTGAGCCTGGGAATTCCAGATCAATCTAGGTAACACAGAGAGATCTTGTTCTACCAAAAAAATTTCTTTTTAACTTAGCCAGGTGTGGTGAGTTCCTGTAGTCCCAGCTACTCAGGAGACTGAGGCAGGAGGATCACTTGAGCCCAGGAGTTTGGGGTTGCAGTGAGGTATGGTCACGCCACTGCATTCAAGCCTAGGAAACAGAGCGATACCCAATCTCATAATAATTACCAACGTGTTTAAAAGTCAACATATGGTATTTTTTTAAATGCACTTGCTGATTATTTAAGTCCTGACCAGCTAGAGCCCTTGAGGGTGGTGCGGACCTTCTTGTGTTCACGTTGTGCTCCTGACTTAGGACAGACATGATGGTGACATGTAGCAGGTGTGCGCCAGTGTTTTCCAGGTATGGTCTTGAACGATCCCAGCCCCTTCGTGGAAGTGACTTCTCCAGTGAGGCATCCCACGTCCTGATGTGGACAACTGGGCTTTTTTCATCTCACAGTTTTGTTATTTAAAATGTTGCATAGCCTGTAGAGAGCATTTTTCTAAAGCTCAATAACATTTTCTGTTTTTTTCTATCTTTAAGAAAAAAATTTCACTTTTCTGATACTGTAATTCCCATTTACTTAATATCATTGAAAAGAACAAATTCTGCATTACTACTTAAAAAAAAGCAGACCTACAAGCATCTTCCGCCTTTGATTATTTTCTGACTGAACATCAAATAAATTTCAAACATATAAGCTTACCATTTAAGTAGAACTGTTTAAAATGCTGGGCATTCTAATAAAATCGAATTGAGTTTATTTGATAAATGACCTCAATTTATCAAATCTCTTTACATGGTAACCAAAAATGCTTTCTCTCATGATTCAAAATCAGACATATCTGGTGGGGTACCAGGTGTATTAATTGCAGTAAACAGAGTGAATGGAACACCCTAAATGAGCAGCAACACATTGGTTGACTCCCTCTCCCAGACCCTCTCCGCAACAGGGCTCCCAGTCTGGGCCAGACAGTTCATTCTCTCTACCCACTTCTCTCCTTTGTGGTACAAGGTATGATGGAAGGTGCTGGAAGGAGATAAAGACCAGTGGACAAGCTTCTCTCCTGGAGAATCTTACTGTGAATCGTTCTTCATGCAAAGACCAGCTGGGCTGCCCGGTCATGCCCTCCTCCCTGCTGCATCCAGGGCAGCTTCAGGTTACCCCTTCTTAGGGATAGTGAATGGCCCCTCTTGCCCCACAGCTAGCCCAAGGGATGTGCTACTGCCATGGTACCTGTTTCAGCCACACCTGAATTTGTCTGTTGGGCTTCTCCTGCCATATCCTGTTGATACAATGAGAAACGCTGTCTCCCAAACCAAGGAATGTTTCCCTTGTCCTAAAGACATGCAGACACTCTTTGTCATCTAAAGAGTTTTACTGCTGATCATTCCATGGAAAGATAACAGAAAGGACAGATAGAGAACAGAAATGTCAAAAATTTAAAGGTCTAACATTCCAGGTGCTTTTGAGATATAAGCTCCGTTAGAGTTTTCCTTCTGCTGGATAAAAAAATAGGAAAATGTTCTCCCACCACCATGGGTCTCCATGTAGGGTCTTCTTCCAGCACAGGTGGTATGATCTTGGTCCATTACCATCTCCAAGCACTCTCAGCCTGGCCGTCCTCCATTCTAAGGAGACCACTCTGTCTAGTGGAGGACAGATGAGGTCACCAATGCTGCCTGTGAACTATAGGGAAGACCCCGCGGTGACACCCTTCATCCTACAACTATAGGATGCAGTTGGTTTAGAAGCACCGGCCCCACCTGAGCTCACAGCGCACTTGCTGCAGTATGGACGCTCCTGCTAGGAGCTGACAGGGGACAGGAGTGTGTGGGCCAGGATGGGATTGGAACATTGAGTGACTCTCCACTCCGTCCCCAGCCCCTGAGCTGCAGAGATTCAGCACTGGGACTGGACAGGCGGAGGCTCAGCATTGCTGCTGTGGGCATCCCATGTGTGCAACGAGGCTTAGAAGAAACCCCAAGATGTGTTGCAGTGGCCAGAGGAGCAGTTGCTCACAGGATCTAGGCATTTCCATTACAGACTGCCCTAAAGGGGACAGAAACCATTGCCAGGGAACGCTCCCTGGGGCCCCTCTCTGCACTCTCTGTTTTCAGAAATCTATGACTTTCTACCTAGAAATCACTCTTCCTTCTTGTGATTTAAAGAGTTAAGCTGAGATTCTTTCACATGACATACAGACAAACAAAAAAACCCTTACTGGCCTGAATCTAATTTGTGTTTCCACCCAGCCCCAGGTGGACTTTTCTTTTGACAAGAGGATAGGAAAGTGGTAATGGCAGGGATGATGATAGTGACCTCATCTGTCTCAGGCTTCGTTTGTGCTGGGAACGGTGTTTGCCTTTCTCAGAATACTTCAGGTACTCTTCAAGCCTTTGCTTGTGATGTTTTTGCTGCATTTTTTCTGAAAAATTTCTACTCATTCTTTGAGGCACAATGCAAATGTATCTTCCCTCTCACCTCGTGTAGTAGTTTTGACGGCCACTGTAACAGATTACCACAAATGTAGCTTCAAACGACACCCATGTCTTATCTCACGATTCTGTTAGACCAGACATGCAGGTACAGCCAGACTTGTAGGGGTCCTCGCCTTAGGGTGTCAGGAGGCTGAAATTAAAGGATTGGCGGTCTGTGTTCCTTTTCACAGACTCTGGGGTTAACTGTGCTTCCAGGATCGTTCCGGTGCTTGGTCAAATACAGCCCTCTGTGCCTGTCAACTGAGGTCCCCACTGCCTTGGGCTATCAGCTGGGGCCTGTCTTTGCTCCTATCAGTTGTCTTCTTCTTTCTTTATTTTCCCTATAGTCTTTCCACCAAGGGTGACTCCAGTCCTCAGGCTCTGAGCTCCTCTGCTTTTATCTCTGACTTTTTCTCCTGCTTCCAGTTGGAGAAAGTTCTCTACTTTTGAAGATGTGATGGGATTGGGCCCCCCTGGACAATCCAGGGTTCTCTTCCTGTCTTGGGGAATATGCTCTGAATGACATGCACGAAGTGACTTTTGTGTAGGGTAACATACTCACGGAATCTGGTGAGTATTGTGATCTTGGTACCGTGCAGTGAATGAGCTCACTGCCTGATGTGCTGGAGGCCAATACCATGGCACCAGCTTTTGAGAAAATAAAAGTTTTATTCTGAGTCAACTGGCAAGGAGATAGGAGGAAATTCTTAAATTTCCTAGGGAACTGGGGTTTGGGCAGGTTTTACAGGGATGGAGTAATGAGGCATGTTCTGATTGGATCTCGCAATGGGGTGATGCTGGGAGGTATGAGCAGACACTAGGGCTCAATCTGATTGGATGCTGGATCCCGCCATGTGGTGTTTTCTTCTTAATTCAGTCCCCACTCTTCAGTCCGAGCGCTTAGGTTCCATCCATGGTTGTATGCTTGGTTCATCTGGGCATGCCCAGGTTACATGACCTTCAGTTGCCAATCCACGGCAACTGGAAACAACTCACCATTTTATTACACAAGATTGAGCCACATTGGGCTGATTCTGTGGTTACAACCTCCCGGGGGCCATCGCCCTGATGACCACGTCACCTTCCCCAAGCATAATGAAGTGACCTAGAATGGCGTTACCAGCCCTGTAGACACCTGAGAGTCCTCTTTGGCGCCTTTCCACCAAAGTCCCTGGATGTGTACAGCCCTTACTGAGGCCCAGCCCCCTGGAAGTCTGGGGCCATCCCACCAGCAGTCCTGTACCTAGTCGGAACTCCACACAGGCTCAGCGCCTTCTCAGTCAGGAGTCTTCTCACCTCCTGCTCATCTAGCTGGATGCCATTGATGAAATTAAAGTGTATACAGAAGGTGGGAAGACACAGATGAATACAGCAATAAATTAGTCCTACACAAAATAACTGGTTTTGTGAAACGTTCACAGAGGAAGCCACAGACACTTAATCTAGTACTGGAACACGGGGTAGGCTTTCCACAGCTAAAAACAGGACAAACAAAATGGCCCTCCAGGCAAAGGAAGGGAAGCCAGATGGGGAAGCATGGGGCTTGCTCGAGCGAGAGCCCAGGGGACTGTGGAATGGCCCTTGGGGCCGTGGCAGGGATGGGTCCTACTCAGAGACCGGATGCTCCTAGTTCATTTCAGAAAGGACTCCACTGGAGGCCCCTGCCCGAGGATGTTCTGTGAAAGGTTGAAAGTTGCAGGGCAGACCAACCCACAAACAAAATGGACCTTTGGCATCGTCGTGAAACATCTGAAGCTGTATTTGGCTCAGAATAAAATACTGTCGCTCTAAAGTTTGGCTCCATTGTGGGAAGGAAATTTTGTCAATTTTCCAAAAGAAGCCTCCTGCCAGAACCAGTATTGGTCAAGGAGAGCCTACGTGAGTTGAGGGCGGGGGGTATCTGCGTCTACTCCACTGAAGCCATCAGGAGTGTCCTTCAAGCACAGGACTATTCATGTGTTTCTCTATAGTAATTTGGGTGTGTTATATCATCAAAAAAAGGGAACAAGATGACTTCCAAAGGCAAATGGGGGAATATAGTTTTTATTCAAAGTATAGTTGTGAAAAACAGTTAGAGCACCTAAGTTAACATCTTGAAAGTCATTTATACTTTAATTTTTTCAGTAAGGATTTGTATCCATAATGTGAAACTGCAATTTGTAAAAGCCCCTCCCCTTTTTTCATCTAATCTCTTACATGAGCATTTTTAGATCAAGAAAATGAAAATCTCTCAATTGCAATTAACCTCCAAAATGACATTTTCCAATAAAACAGGTGCTGGATTTGACAGATGTACAGTTTCTCATGAAGCATGTAATGTGACGGCATGACATCGTTCTCTCCGGGTTCTGCATAGGAAAATTGGATTTATTGGCATGCTGGCTGTCTGACCATGTGCACATTCCTTCCAACTAGGTGGATGCTCATGGAAACATTCTGTTGACGTCGCTGGAAGTTCACAATGAAATGAATGAGGTCGCAGGCGGCGTTGGCGACACCAGGAATTCAGCAATATCCTTTGACAACTCAGGAATCCAGTACAGGAAACAGAGCATGCCTCGAGAAGGGCATGGGCGATTCCTGGGGGACAGAAGCCTCCCGCACAAGAAGACCCATCTACGGAGGAGGTCTTCGCAGCTCAAAATTAAAATACCTGATCTAACCGATGTGAATGCCATAGACAGATGGTCCAGGATCGTGTTTCCATTCACTTTTTCTCTTTTCAACTTAGTTTACTGGCTGTACTATGTTAACTGAGTGACTGTACTTGATTTTTCAAAGACTTCATTTAACACTGAGTGAAATATTACTCTGCCTGTCAAGTTTTTATACCTGTACACACACAGACACACACACATGCAGACACACACATATATACATACGCAATTGTATATATATGTGAACTTTCTCAGCATATATATAAAATACACGTGTATATGAGGATGTATGTGTATATGTTTATACATACAGGTGTCAATGCCCATGTGTATGGAAGACAAATACACATACATATATACATTTTGCAGCTATGGACAATTTACCACAGGATGCATATTAAAGAAAGTCATAGTTTTTTTTCTTTTATAATTGAAAGGGACAAGTATCATCTAAATATTATGCCTTGAGAATGAGGGCGTGAAACACAATATCATCCCCAAATGTGTCTTTTATTATCATAAGTTAGATGTTTTAATTTAAGAATCAGAAAGACATTCTTAATCTTTGAAAACTCATACAGTGGTACTGCTAGTTTAAAATGAGTCACCCACTTCATACTCTCTCGTTCAGTTTACTAAGCAAAGGCTTCTTGGCTTTTCTGGTGATGGGGTTTGTTTCCATCGGGTATATGTTTTCCGTAACGGTTTAGTGGCTGGGGTGAGCCGCTGGCAGTGCGCTTACCTGTTGTCTTAAACGTAGATAGATCCTACGTTGATGTCTGAAGGATCGTCTTTTGAAAACCCATCAGGAGTGAATGTCATCTCATTGTAAGTACTCTAATATACAGTGTGTAGTTCTTTTCTATTGTTCACTTGGAGTGGACCCAGCTTCATTGTCATGTACGAATGCAGTGACACGTTTGGCAATGACATTTCAATCACTGAAAATGTGCTCTACATCTCGTATGGATTTCTAGGCCTGATACCCAACAGAAAGCATAGACGTCTCAGGTTATTCGTGACTCTAAGGTAAAACCATCCAGGATGATTTTCCCCCTTGCAGTTATGTTATCAATCATTCTTATAACATTGTATGTTAATAGAAAGTATATTTGCATAATATGCATATATGTATATTTACCAAGGTTTTGTTTCTTAACGCTTGCTATCACGCCAGCATGCAGTGTCATATTTTCCTTTATGTGATGTAACTACTTTCTATTATCTAGAAATTAAGATTGAAGCTAAAACACTGCTACTGTTCAGTTTCAGAAACTAAGAAACATCCTCATGCCTTTATTTCTGTATCTGACATATTTCATAAGCACATCCAACTACTCCTAGACTGACTAGGATTCTGCAGGAACATGACCCGCACGCACCACGCGTCACCCAGCGACCCACGACCGTTCTCTGAGGCAAAGGAGGGCAACCTGACAGCAAACACGGTCACTGTTGGTTCCTTCTGATCCACAGCCTCATCAGTATTTGGACTTTTTAAAGCTCGTAGAAACAAGACAAGGTGCACCGGTTTCATAGACGCAACCTTAACTTACTATTTAGATGAGATCTTTCTAAAGAAAAAAAAAGATGATATATTTTTTGTAAACAATATTTCTATCACAGGCATCCATAAACTGAAATGACTACAGTTGTGCAAACAGGTGTCACAGTGAAGTTGAGCATTTGGAGAAAAAAATAAAAAGCAAAATTTGCAGGAAGAACTGCTAAATTAGTACTTTATCCCAAAATGACACGTATGCCTCACCCTCTCTGTTATGTCCAAAACCAAGGACCAGAGTCTAGCCCAGTGCTCCAACAGCTGGCCCTAGTTGTCTCAATGTAGGCAGAGGCACCACCCTCCCTGAGGATGCGTGTGGTGTGGACCGTCCGCATGAGCTGACCACTACGTGATTTTTCTTTGGTGGCCGTAACAACCTTTAATTTACGGGCATCTGCAACAGTTAAAAACCCACCATCAGATAAAACATAATCCACAAAATTTCACGCTAGAGGCAATGACCTACTTTCAGACCCTTTGCCTCCTGCATCCCTGTCGTTTTCCTCCTGATCGCTGCTCTCTGATTTTATTTTCATCTGGAGACTAGCCAGGGATTTCTTTGACTTTGGCTTTTCTCTGACAATTTTTTCCATGGGTAACAATGGGGGATCCTAAAAGTTAGATTGGGAAAAACCTTGTAAGTGGCCTTATCATTATTATCATATTAAAGAAAAACAATACATTTGCAAAGCCCTTATCCCTTTCAATACTTCAGGTATCTTTTTCTGTATCCAGTAATTAAAGATGTGAGGTCCACATACAGAAAATGGACCCCAAAATGCAAATGGATGTGGACAAAAACAGTCAATGGCCGATTTAAGTGTATAATTTATACTGTTCAGAACTGTGACATTAATTCTTTCTGGGAGAAAAGTGATTTAAAACTTTTTCGATGCATAGTTGAGGTACCCAAATATCAAAGGCAGAGACCCCATGGGGCTCCAAAGAGCTGCAGTCTCCTTCCCAAGGTTTTCTGGGTATAAATTTGCATGGTATAGTCATAATAGCTTTTGAGCTTTTTATATGCATTTGGCACCAAGACTGGGATCCACAACTTTGTAGACACTGCGATGAAGTTAACATATTAGCTATACTATAAATAGTGTTTGTAACTACACACACACACACATACACACACACACACAAATACATACATATATTCTGTAAAAAAACTTTTTAAGATCCTTGGGTATGTGTTTGCTTTACTCCACTTCAGAAGAAAATTACTTTTCTTCTAACAAAATTATTTTATAGCTTCTCCATTTTTAAAACTTGTGAGAACATTGAGAAGAGAACTCTGTGCTAACAGAAGAGAGTTGAATTGGAGTCTCTGTTGTGTTAAAATGACCTCTCATTACTCCACAGTAGTTATATGAGCCAGTAACTGAGCCGCGTTGAGGAATTCTGAACCTGGACCTCTGACATTGTTAGGAGGTGGCTGTTACCCACACCCAGACCTCGTGAGTAAGGAAAGAAACGTTTCACTGGGGACATAATGAGATTTCTTTCTCAACAACTGAAAGTAATAAAAAGTTAATTTCTAAGTAGTCCTGCCTTTCCAAAATGTGTCATAGGGGCTCAAGATCTACAAGAGAATTTTCTTATGACAGTTTGTTACTACCCATATTCAGATATGCTTGAGATAATGCAAGAGCCCTGCTATATAACTCCCTACAGAGAAAGACTGATAGACTTGAGTAGTCCTTAAAACAAGTGTTACTCCTGTTCATCAACCCCGGGACTGTAGCGGGGCTTCACTGTCTATACCATGCGACATCCATTTCCCCCTGAATCTCAAATCAACTAGAAAGTATGTCATGATACTATTTCCATTAGGTTTGGAAGCGACATGTACATCTGCAACATCATGTGTTTTTAATGCCAGCACCCAGAGCTTTGACATGTTCCATCACTCTCTCCAAATGCAGCACTGATATTGATATTGTTACCAAGGAGATCATCTCCAAGGTAATGCCAGACAAGTCTGGGGCTGGTTTTAAGGGGACAGGCACGTTGCAGTTGTAGGTGTTCATTTTCAGCATCTAGTAAATAATCCACTGGTGTTTGTCCCACAACGGTGTGTTCTAACTAGAATGTGTCCAACTTTGAATCTCCTGGCTTGAAAGTATAAACCATCACATAATTCTTATTTTAACTCTCCACTGAAAACCAGTTCATATCTCTGGCCATTTTATGTAAGCAAAACTGAACAATTGGTGAAATATTTTGTTACTCTTGGAATTGACTCTGGCTCTCAGTGTGAACCGTTAGAGTAACATCGAATCTTGGGGCAAAGAGCTGCCCAGGTGAATTAAATTTTTCCAGGACACTAGCTAGTGTGCCTGGGATTGATTACCTCTTCTACTGCATTGAAAGGTGCCGTGTTTTCCTGAAATACTGAATTCCCAACACCTGGGTAAACAATGACCTCCCAGAGAGTGGCTCCCATATGCCTCTCCCTAGGACCAACCCCGTGAACGTGCTTTGTCACGCGTGTCTCATGTTCCCACTTCACAAGTCAGTGAGTGTGTTTAAGGTAAGTACAGGATTATTCTAGTAGGAATAGGCGATCACTGTCATAATCAATTCTCATGTTTATTTCATTTTATTGTAAAGATAAATTTAAACCCGGTTTTGCTTAAGCACATTGATGTAATTTTTTGGTATTATTTGACATGAAAAAACAGCAAAATTGAGTGATAGATACAATATGAAACTTGTTGATGAATGAATTCAAATTTATTAAAAAAGGACTAACTGACTTAAATGTGAAGACTGATTTTTCTTTTCTTCCTTGGCTATCTTGTGAAGATGGTGTGGTTATTTTAATTCTAGTCATTCTTAGTAGCACAGGCCCATTTGGATTATGCTGAAAGTGAAAAGAAATACACCCTAAATTGCCTGCATATCAGATCAATTGAACTATGACTTTAAAAAAAGAAAATCACAGTTTACTCTGAACTTCAAAAGACAGCTAGACCCCCAAAGATCTAACTTGTCCTGTCTTCGAATAGGTATTTTAAGCAAGAAATATTTTTTTATTAAAGGTCAGGGAGCCAACCTACAATAAGCTCTGGCCAAGGTGGTATTGATCCTTATCTTGGTTCTTCAGTAAGATAAGGAAGTTTCTTTGTTTTTTTTTTTTCTCCAGTGAGAAAGTATCAAGCAATGTCTTAAAACTAATTAATTAATTCACTCAAATCCTTAGACACTTTAGACTAGATAGAACTTTTATTGAGAAATATATTTCTAGGCCTCCAGAGAAGCTGTTGGTTCACCTGCAAACACCTTAAAAGCAAAGTTCCCCATTGGTGGTTTAAGTCTTACAAAATGCCCTCAGCTGGTGAGTGTTTCATAGCAGGTTTACTTCCAAATTTCCTTACTGTGAAGCAAAATAATGCAAATTCTTCGGGAATTATTTACAGGTCCTGTTTTCCTTCTTTTTTTCCATCGTATGGACAATTTTTTTACATTCCTGGTCTACTTGGGGACCCCAACTTGGACATATTCCACAATAATTCTTGGTCTATGGCTGTAACATCACGAATGGGACATTTCTCACCCATTTCACTAGATTAAAACCCTATCCATCCCAGGGGACAATCTTAAATTACCGTAACCACAGAAGAAGGGATTTTCAAATGCTGATTAGATTTCTTAAAGCTTTTTCTTTAAAAAGCATCCTGCTTTTAATTGGTGGAGGAAGCCTCCCTGCATGTGGGCTCCAGTGATACCCAGACCACCTCTGCAGTCTACTCCTGCCCCATTGGCTGCCCTGCCCACACCCCTGTGTGACACCATTTTACAATTCCTGCTCTAACTTCCTTTTCACCAGCTTCTAAAGGATAGGGATCATCAACTCTCCTATGAATGGGAACATTATTCTTCAAAGAAGACAGACTCTTTGGAACCTGTGATACCATTTTTAAGGTAGGACATGCAGCCCCATGTTGCTAACCCAGCAGTGGTTATTGATTGAGGTACTCCTGGCATGAGAGGGACTCATGCTTCGTGGCCCTTAGTTTTTACAGAGACAATTTCCTGTTAGAATCAACAGGCAAGCATTGCAGAGGGTACTTGTAAGTAAAATGCAATTCACTGAAATGGCATGTTGGGTGTGGGTGTGGGTCTGTGCCTTTTGAAACCAAATAGGAAGCTAGTTAGTGGCTCTCATAGCCAAGTAATTTTAAGAAAATGTCTTCACAACTTAATCTCCATTCCCTATTCCACTAGATATGGGCATTTGTCTCTTGACTCTCCATTTTTTTAAAGATAGAATGCCCCCATCCTTCCGTCTTTCTCCTTTTCCACCTCCCATCTTCTGTTTGCTGTAACTACAATTTTACATTATTAAGGTGGAAAGCATTTACACTGAGATTATAAAACTATATTTCAGTGTTTTTTTGTGTGTGTGTTTTTTTTTGAGATGGACTCTCGCTCTGTCGCCCAGGCTGGAGTGCAGTGGTAAAATCTCAGCTCACTGCAACCTCTGCTTCCCGGGTTCAAGCGATTCTCCTGCCTCAGCCTCCCAAGTAGGTGGGATTACAGGCACCTGCCACCAGGCCTGGCTGATTTCTGTATTTTTAGTAGACACAGGGCTTCATCATGTTGGTCAGGCTGGTCTTGAATGCCTGACCTCATGATCTGCCCCCTTGGCCTCCCAAAGTGCTGGGACTACAGGCCTGAGCCACTGAGCCCAGCCTACATTTCATTATTTACTAATCCATTTACAGATTGATCCTAAAAGTTGAAAACTAACAACAATTCACGTTATTGAGCTTTACTATGTAAGTATGGTTCAAGATTTAGTATTTTGTTTGAATGTATAAACATTAGAAGATGAATAAAAACAGAAATACCGTAGTGCTTTTAGCCTGGAAGGTGGGATGCATTGGTGGCATGTAAGAAAAGAGATGTTCTGTTAGCTGATAGTTCATTGTCAAGATAGAGAACTTTTACATTGGCACTCTAACTATACTTCAGCCTTTGAGGGGTTTACTTATAAAAAATTCTAAAAGTTAAAAACAAATTAACAACTGTGATGTTATTAAGAGTATAGAAATATTATTCAAAGCAGAGCTAAGCATTTTGCTTGAGTTTCTTTCCCACCTTTAGAAGTCCAGTGTTTCAACTTTGGGCTATTTCAAGGAGAATATTCCTAAGATTCAAGCCAAATGAATTATTTTTCTTACATTCCTTCCATTGATCCAAACCACATAACATTTATGTTTGCATCAAGAGCTTCTTAGGTTTCATTTCACTCTATCACCCACAAATATCTATTTTGGGGTTTCTAATTTGCATTCTTTTTTAATGAAGAAAGCCATATATGCTTTCTTGACTCTGTGCCTATTACCACCACTTCAGTCATTAAATTTATTGTTGGGAATTTTATGCATTTTCCTTCATGAAAATATACTTCTTGGCATTGACTAACTTCCTGTACAAATTAGGATTGCTGCAAACTAATTCCTCATTATAAATCTCATCCTGTGATTTATTTTTACTAAACTCCTATATTCTATGGTTTTCAAATGTCATTCATGTTTTTCCTTTTTTCTGGTTTTGTCCCCATTTTGCCTAAGTTCATCTTCAGTTAATGTCTCAGGAAGGGCATAGATAACAGGAGACTTCAAGGCTTCATGCATCTCTTGACTCTTCCCTTGGTCCTTCATGTTTAATTGGTAGTTAGCTAGGTATTGACTTGTGTGTTGGAAAGTAATCTCCCTAGAACTTTGAAATCGTTGTACCATTGTATTTTATCTTTCAATGATGCTGATAACAGGCTGATGTCAAATGATCTAATTTGCTTATAAGTGAGTCACCCCCCAACTTCTCATTTCCTCACCATCCCCACCCAAGCAACCCTGGCCGAGTGAGGTTTTTCTGGTATTTTATAATAGTAAATTTAGTATGAATCTTTTGTTTATGATGTTGGATCCTGGGTGAAACTCTCAGTCTAAAGATCTGTATCTCTTAGCTCTAAACATTTTTGTTCTATTACTTTTTAGAAAATTTCTTCTGCCTCTTACTAATCTGATTTTGCAGTTAATGGTTTGATTTTTAATATATAGTCTTTCTGTCCTGTTCTAGATTCTTTTTTTTTTTGGTCTGTTAGCTTTGTTTCCTGGAAAATTGTTTTGATATTTCAGCAATTCTATTTTATTTTTTAAATGGCATTTTTAAATTATAAATGACACACAAAAAACACACATTTAAAGTATATAATTTAATAAACTTTGACATCATGAAACAATCTTCACAATCAAAATAGAAAACATTCGTCCCCACCAAAATTTTACTAGCACCACTTTATGATATCTCCACCCTACTCTAAGCCTCCCAGTCCTATCTCCAGGCAACAACAAATGTGCTTTCAACAACTGATACACTAGGGATAAGTTTGCATTTTCTAAAATCTTATATAAATGAAATCACATCGTACACACTCTTTTTTCTCTACCTTTTGACTCAGCATAGTTATTTAAGATTCATCCATGTTGTTATGTGATCAACAGCTCAGTTGTATTGCTGAGTTGTATGCATTGTATGACTATACCACAATTTGTTTTCCGCTCACCTGTCAATAGACATTTGGATTATTTCTACTTTGTGACTCTTGAATATAAAGCTGCCATGAACATCCATCCACAAGTCTTTGCATACTTCTATGCTTTCATTTTTCACTTGATCTTAGCCAAAATGCCTAGAAATGAAATGCTTTCATTTTTCTTGGGTAAAGACACAAGAAAAGATCTTATGGTGGTATATGTTTAACTTTTTATGAAACTACCAAACTGTTTTTCAAACTAGTTTTGCCATCGTACATTTTACCATTTGTGTATGAGAATTTCAATTCCTCCACATATTCTCCAACACTTGGTGTGGTCAATCTTTCAAATCTTAGCCATTCTAAGACTTATATGTGGTATTTCTTTTGGTTGTAACTGGCATTTTCTTATTAAGCATCTTTCCTTATGTTTACTTGCCTGTTGACAGCTTCTGTACATTTTTAAATTGGTTTGTTTCTTAACTGTGTTTTGAGAGTTCTCTGCATATTTTGGATGCAGATTCTTTATAAGATATATGCTTTGCTTTGTAACTTTTTCCTCCTATTCTTTGGCTTCTCTTTTTATTCTCTCAACAGTTTTTCAGAGAATGTATGTTTTTACTTTTGATGGAGCCAAAATTTTTTCTTACGGGTGATGCATTTGGTCTTGTATTTAAGAAGTCTTTTCCTAAACAAAGGTCCCAAAGACTTTTCCTTATGTTTTATTGTAGAAGCTTTATAGTTTTAGGTATCACATGTAGATTTATGATACATTTTGAGTTAACATTTTCATATACTGTGAGAGATAAATGAAAGTTCATTTTCTACATATGTATACCCAATTGTTAAACACCATTTGTTAAAAAAGAAAAGAAAATCCATCTTTTCCCTACTGAATTGCCTTTGCATCCTTGCTGAAAATCAGTTCTCTCTCTCTCTCTCTCTCTCTCTCTCTCTCTCTCTCTATATATATATATATATATATATATATGTCCATATCTAGACTCTCCTGTTCCAGTTGGCTGTGTTGCAGTCAGAACCACACTGTCTTAACCTCTGTGGTTTTATAGTAAGGCTTAAAGTCATGTAGTGTTAGTTTATCCAATTTGTTATTCTTTTTCAAAGTAGTTTCAGCTATTTTAGGACCTTTTCATTTCCATATGAAGTTTACTGGCTTGGTAATATATACCAAAAATAAAGCCTTCTGGGAGTTTGATTGGAACTGCATTGAATTTATAGATTTGTGGAGAACTGCCACCCTAATAATGTCAAGTCTTCTGGCCCATGACCGCTATTTATCTCCACTGTGCATCATGGCAGGGTTCCTCAGCGTTGGCACATTGACATTTTGGACTGAGTACCTTTTTGTTGTAGGGAACTGTTCAACAGCATACATGGCCTCTACTCATTAGATTCCAGTTGCATAACCTGTTTTCCTAAGCCCAGGTGTGACAGCCAAAAATGTTTTCAG
This sequence comes from Cacajao melanocephalus, assembly GCA_963573385.1. NCBI lineage: Eukaryota > Metazoa > Chordata > Mammalia > Primates > Pitheciidae > Cacajao > Cacajao melanocephalus. Next base: position 89,106 of record CAUYLG010067371.1, read on the forward strand.
ACATTGCCAAATGTCCCTGAAGCAAAAAACAAAAAGAAACAAAAACTGAGTAAAAGTCATTGCTTTAAGTCTTTTCACATTTCTCTCACCAATAGTTTTCGGGTGTTTTGTTTGTTTTTTGTTTTTTTTTTTTTTGAGATGGAGTTTTCCTCTTGTTGTCCAGGCTAGAGTGCAATGGCACAATCTCAGCTAACTGCAATCTCCACCTTCCAAGTTCAAGCTCTTCTTCTGCCTCAGCCTGCTCCCCCGAGTAGCTGGGATTACAGGCATGTGCCACCATGCCCAGCTAATTTTGTATTTTTAGTAGAGATGGGGTTTGTGCATTTTGGTCAGGCTGGTCTCAAACTCCCAACCTCAGGTGATCTGCCCGCCTTGGCCTCCCAAAGTGCTGGGATTACAGGCATGAGCCACAGTGCCTGGCCGGTTTTTGGTTTTAAATATAGAGACCTTGTATACCTTTTGTCAGGTTTATTCCTATTATTTTATATTTTGGTGTGTTACCGTAAATGCGAATGTTAAAATTTCATTTTCTCATTGTTGCTGGCATGTAGAAATGTAATTGACTTTTGTATATTGGCCTCTATTTTGAAATATTACTAAACTCACTGATTAGTTCTAGTGGCTCTTTAAAGTGACTCCCTCAGATTTTTTACATAGACAGTTCTGTTGTCTCTAAATAAAGATAATTTTTACTTTTTTCTTGCCAATCTGGATGCCTTTTATTTCCATTTCTTATTTTATTGTATCAGCAAGAATCTCCAGTACACTGCTGAATAGAAATGGCAAGAATGCTCTGGCCTGGTTTCTGACCTGACAGAGAAAGCATTTAGTCTCCCATGATTAAGTTTGCTGTATGTAGGTTTTCCGTACACGCCCTTTATTAGATTGAAAAAGTTTCCTTCTCATCTTAGTTTTTGGAGTGCATTCCATCAGGATTGTGTATTAGATTTTTTTAACTGCTTACTTCTACTCCTAATGATTTGATGGCAAAGCTGTTTTTCTTTTTTTTTTTAATATGGTGAATAATATTGATTGATTTTTTAATGTAAAGCCCATCTTGCATTCTTGGGTCATGATGTGTTGTTCCTTTTACATATTTTTGCATTTGATTTGCTAAAATTTAAAACAAAAACCATTCATGTCCATGAGTGACAGTGCCCTATAACTTCTTTTCTTGTGATTTCCATATCTAGTTTTAGTATCAACTGATGGTGGCTTCAAAGACTGCATTGAGAATTCCCAATGAGAATTCTCTTCGATTTTGATGAAATGTTTGTGTAAAATTGATGTTTTTTTTCTCAAGTATTTGGTAGATTGAAGCCATCTGATCACTTGAGTTTTCTGTATAGGAAGCTTTTGTTGTTGTTGTTGAGACAGTCTCACTCCATCACTGAGGGTGGAGCACAATGGCAGCATCCTGGCTCACTGCAGGCTCAACATCCTGGGCTCAAGTGATCCTCCTCCCTCAGCATCCCAAGTAGCTGGGACTACAGGCATGCACCACCACACCTGGCTAAATTTTTGTATTTTTGGTAGACACTGGGTTTTGCCATGTTGCCTAGGTTGGTCTCAAACTCATGAATAGAAGTGATCTGCCTACCTCAGCTTCCCAAAGTACTGGGATTACAGGTGTGAGCCACCGTGCCTAGCCTATAGGAAGGTTTTGGACTAAAAACTCAAGGTTTTATTATTATTGTTATATTTTAAGTTCTGGGATACATCTGCAGAACATACAGGTTTGTTACATAAGTATACATGTGCCATGGTGGTTTGCTGCACCCATTGACTCATATCTACATTAGGTATTTCTCCTAATGCTATCCCTCCCTTTTCCCCCTACCCCTGTGCAGGCCCCAGTGTGCAATGTTCCCCTCCCTGTGCTCCTATGTTCTCATTATTTAACTCCCACTTATGAGTTAGAACATGTGGTGTTTGGTTTTCTGTTTCTGTGTTAGTTTTCTGAGAATGATGGTTTCCAGTTTCATCCATGTCCCTGCAAAAGACATTAACCCATTCTTTTTATGGCTGCATAGTACTCCATAGTGATATGTGCCATATTTTCTATATCCAGTCTATCATTGATGGGCATTTGGGTTGGTACCAAGTCTTTGCTATTGTGAATAGTGTTGTAATAAATATATGTGTACATGTGTCTTTATAGTAAAATGATTTATAATCTTTTGGGTATATACCCAGTAATGAGATTGCTGGGTCAAATTGTATTTCTATTTCTAGATCCTTGAGGAATTGCCACACTGTCTTCCACAATGGTTGAACTAATTTACACTCCCACCAATAGTGTAAAAGTGTTATTATTTCTCTACATCCTCTCCAGCATCTGCTACCTCCTGACTTTTTAATGATCGCCATTCTAACTGGTGTGAGATGGTATCTCATTGTGGTTTTGATTTGCATTTACCTAATGACCAGTGATGATGAGCTTTTTTTCATATGTTTGTTGGCCACATAAATTTGTTGCCTAGGTTTTCTTCTAGGGTTTTTATGGTTTTAGGTCTTACATTTAAATCTGTAATCCCTCTTGAGTTGATTGTTGTGTAAGGTATAAGGAAGGTGTCCAGTTTCAGTTTTCTGTATATGGCTAGCCAGTTTTCCCAACCTCATTTACTAAATAGGGACTCCTTCTGCCATTGCTTTTGTCAGGTTTGTCAAAAATCTGATGGTTATACATGTGTGGTGTTATTTCTGAGGCCTCTGTTCTATTCCATTGGTCTCTATAACTGTTTTGATATGTGGACCATGCTTTTTTGGTTACTGTAGTGTTATAGTATAGTTTGAAGTCAGGTAGCATGATGCCTGCAGCTTTGTTCTTTTTGCTTAGGATTGTCTTGGCTACATGGGCACTTTTTTGGTTCCATATGAAATTTAAAGTAGTTTTTTCTAATTCTGTGAAGAAGGTCAATGGTAGGTTGATACGAATAACATTGAATCTATAAATTACTTCGGGCAGTATGGCCATTTTCACAACATTGATTCTTCCTATCCATGAGCATGGAATGTTTTTCCATTTGTTTGTGTTCTCTCTTATTTCCTTGAGCAGTGGTTTGTAGTTCACCTTGAAGAGGTCTTTCACATCCCTTGTAAGTTGTATTCCTAGGTATTTATTCTTTTTGTAGCAATTGTGAATGGTAGTTTGCTTATGCTTTGGCTCTCTATTTAGTGTATAAGAATGCTTGTGATTTTTGTACATTGATTTTGCATCCAGAGATTGCTGAAGTTGCTTATCAGCTTAAGGAGATTTGGGGCTGAGATTATGTGGTTTTTTAAATATATGATCACATCATCTGCAAACAGAGATAATTTGAATTTCTCTCTTCTTATTTGGATATGCTTTACTTTTTCTCTCTTGCCTGATTGCCCTGGCCAGAACTTCCAATACTGTTGAATAGGAATGGTGAGAGAGCGCATCCCTGTCTTGTGCCAGTTTTGAAAGAAAATGCTTCCAGCTTTTGCCCATTCAGTATGATATTGGCTGTGAGTTTGTCATAAATAGTTCTTATTATTTTGAGATACATTCCATCAATACCTAGTTTATTGAGTGTTTTTAGCATGAAGGGGTGTTGAATTTTTATCGAAGGCCTTTTCTGCATTTATTAAAATAATCATGTGGTTTTTGTCGTTGGTTCTGTTTATGTGATGGATTGCCTTTATTGATTTGCATATGTTGAACCAGCCTTGGATCCCAGGGATGAAGCTGACTTGATCATGGTAGATAAGCTTTTTGATGTGCTGCTGGATTTGGTTTGCCAGTATTTTATTGAAGATTTTCACATTGATGTTCATCAGAGATATTGGCCTGAAATTTTTTTTTATTTTGTTTCTGCCAGGTTTTGGTATCAGGATGATGCTGGCCTCATAAAATGAGTAAGGGAGGATTCCCTCTTTTTCTGTTGTTTGGAATAGTTTCAGAAGGAATAGTACCAGCTCTTTTTTGTACCTCTGGTAGAATTTGGCTGTGAATAGTCTGGTCCTGGGCTTTTTTTGGTTAGTAGGCTATTAATTACTGCCTCCATTTCAGAACTTGTTATTGGTCTATTCAGAGATTCGACTTCTTCCTGGTTCAGTCTTCGGAGGCTGTATGCGTCCAAGAATTTGTCCATTTCTTCTAGATTTTCTAGTTTATTTGTGTAGAGGTGTTCATAGTATTCTCTGATGGTAGTTTGTATTTCTGTGGGATCAGTGGTGATCTCCACTTTATCATTTTTTATTGTGTCTATTTGATTCTTCTCTCTTTTTTCCTTTCTTAGCTGGGTAGCAGTCTATCTATTTTGTTGATCTTTTCAAAAAACCAGCTCCTGGATTCGTTGATTTTTTTTGAAGGGTTTTTCATATCACTACTCATTCGGTTCTGCTCTGATATCATTTCTTGTCTTGTGCTAGCTGTTGCTTCTCTAGTTCTTTTAATTGTGACATTAGGGTGTCAATTTTAGATCTTTTCCCTTTTCTCGTGTGGGCATTTAGTGCTATAAATTTCCCTCTAAACCCTGCTTTACCTGTGTCCCAGAGATTCTGGTACATTGTGTCTTTGTTCTCACTGGTTTCAAAGAACTTATTTATTTCTGCCTTAATTTTGTTATTTACCCAGTAGTCATTCAGGAGCAGGTTGTTCAGTTTCCATGTAGTTGTGCAGTTTTGAGTGAGTTTCTTAATCCTGAGTTCTAATTATATTGCACACTGGTCTGTTTGTTATCATTTCCATTCTTTTGCATTTGCTGAGGAGTGTTTTACTTCCAATTATGTGATAGGTTTTAGAATAAGTGCTATGTGGTGCTGAGAATATGTATATTCTGTTGATTCAGGGTGGAGAGTTCTGTAGATGTCTATTAGGTCCACTTTGTCCAGAGCTTAGATCAAGTCCTAAATATCCTTGTTAATTTTCTGTCTCATTTATCTGTCTAATATTGACAGTGGGGTGTTAAACTCTCTCACTATTATTGTGTGGGAGTCTAGGTCTCCTAGCAGGTTTCTAAGAACTTGTTGCATGAATCTGGGTATTCCTGTATTGGGTGCATATATATTCCGGATAGTTAGCTCTTCTTGTTGCGTTGATCTCTTTACCATTATGTAATGCCATTCTTTGTCTTTTTCATCTTTGTTGGTTTAAAGTGTGTTTTATCAAAGACTAGGATTGCAATCCCTGCTTCTTTTTGCTTTCTATTTGCTTGGTGAGTCTTCCTACATCCTTTATTTTGAGCCTATGCGTGTCTTTGCATGTGAGATGGGTCTCCTAAATACAGTACACAGACGGGTCTTGACTCTTTATCCAGTTTGCCAATCTGTGCCTTTTAATTGGGGCATTTAGCCCATTTACATTTAAGGTTAATACTGTAATGTGTGAATTTGATCCTCTCATTCTGATGCTAGCTGGTTATTTTGCCCATTAGTTGATGCAGTTTCTTCATAGTGTCAGTGGTCTTTACATTTCGTTTTGTTTTTGTAGGAACTGGTACCAGTTTTTTCTTTCCATATTTAGTGCTTCCTTCAGTAGCTCTTGTAAGGCAGGCCTGGTGGTGACAAAATCCCTCAGCATTTGCTTTTCTGTAAAGGATTTTATTTCTCCTTCACTTATGAAGCTTAGTTTGGCTAGATATGAAATTCTGGGTTGAAAATTCTTTTATTTAAGAATGTTGAATATTGGTCCCCACTTTTTTCTAGGTTGTAGGGTTTCTGCAGAGAGATCTTCTGTTAGTCTGATGGGCTTCCCTTTGTGTATAACCTGACCTTTCTGTCTAGCTGCCCTTAACATTTTTTCCTTAATTTCAACCCTGGTGAATCTGATGATTATGTGTCTTCATAATCTATCTCATTCAGTGTCTTGGGGTCACTCTTCTGAGGGCATATATTTGTGATGTTCTCTGTACTTCCTGAATTTGAATGTTGGTCTGTCTTGCTAGGCTGGGGAAGTTATTATGGATAGTATCCTGTAGCGTGTTTTCCAACTTGGTTCTATTCCCCTCATCACTTTCAGGTACACCAATCAGATGTAGATTTGGTCTTTTCACATAATCCCATATTTCTTAAAGGCTTTGTTCTTTTCTTCCCATTCTTTTTTCTCTAATCTTGTCGTCATGCCTTATTTCATTAAGTTGATCTTCAATCTCTGATATCCTTTTTCCACTTGATCAATTTGGCTATTGATATTTGTGTATGCTTCACAAAGTTCTTGTGCTGTATTGTTCAGGTCCATCAGGTTATTTATGTTCTTCTCTAACCTGGTTAATAGCAGTTCCTCTAACTTTGTTTCAAGGTTCTCAGCTTCCTTGCATTGGATTAGAACATGCTCCTTTAGCTCGGAGGAGTTTGTTATTACCCACCTTCTGAAGCCTACTTCTGTCAGTTCGTCAAACTCATTCTCTGTCCAGTTTTGTTTCCTTGCTGGCGAGGAGTTGTGGTCCATTGGAGGAGAAGAGGCATTCTGGTTTTTTGAATTTTCAGCCTTTTAATGTTGGTTTTTCCTCATCTCTGTGGATTTATCTACCTTTGGTCTTTGCTGTTGGTGACCTTTGGATGGAGTTTTGGTGTGGTCATCCATTTTGTTGATGTTGATGCTATTGCCTTCTGTTTGTTAGTTTTCCTTCTAGCAGTCAGGACCCTCGTCTATAGGTCTGCTGGAGTTTGCTGGGGATCCACTCTGGACCCTGCTTGCCTGAGTATCACCAGCAGAGGCTGCAGAACAGCAAAGATTGCTGCCTGCTCCTTTCTCTGGAAGCTTCATCGCAGAGGGGCACCCACCAGAAGCCAGCTGGAGCTCTCCTGTATGAGGTATCTGTCGACCCCTGCTGGGAGGTGTCTCCCTGTCAGGAGGGATGGGGGTCAGGAACCCACTTGAGGAGGCAGTCTGACCCTCAGCAGAGCTTGAGAGCTGTGCTGGGAGATCTGCTTCTCTCTTCAGAGCCGGCAGGCAGGAACATAAGTCTGCTGAAGCTGTACCCACAGCCACCCCTTCCCCCAGGTACTCTGTCCCAGGGAGTTTTATCGATAAGCCCCTGACTGGGGCTGCTGCCTTTCAGAGATGCCCTGCCTAGAAAGAAGGAATCTAGAGAAGCAGTTTGACTACAGTAGCTTAGTGGTACTATGGTGGGCTCCACCCAGTCTGAACTTCCCGGTGGCTTTGTTTACACTTTGCGGGGAGAACCACCTACTCAAGTCTCAGTAATGGTGTACGCCCCTCCCCCAACCAAGCTGAAGCATCCCGGGTCGACTTCAGACTGCTGTGCTGGCAGCAAGAATTTCAAGCCAGTGGATCTTAGCTTGCTGGGCTCTGTGGGGAGTGGAATCTGCTGAGCAAGACCACTTGGCTCCCTGGCTTCAGCTTGCTTTCCAGGGGAGTGAATGATTCTGTCTTGCTGGCATTCCGGGCACCACTGGGGTATGAAAAAAACCTCCTCCAGCTAGCTTGGCGTCTGCCCAAATGGCCATCTAATTTTGTGCTTGAAACCTAAGATTCTTGTGGTGTAAGCACCCGAGTGAATCTCCTGGTCTGTGGGTTGTGAAGACCATGGGAAAAGCCTAGTATCTGGGCCAGATAGCACTGTACCTCACAGCACAGTCCCTCAAGGCTTCCCTGGGCTAGGGGATGGAGTTCCCCAACTTCTTGTGCTTCCCTGGTGAGGCAAGGCCCCACCCTGCTTCTGCTTACCCTCCATGAGCTGTACCCACTGTCTAACTAGTCCCAATGAAATGAACCAGGTACCTCAGTTGGAAATGCAGAAATCACCCACCTGCGTTGGGTTTGCTGGGAACAGCAGACCAGAGCTGTTCATATTTGGCCATCTTGCCTGGGAATCAAAACTGAAGGTTTTAAACAGCTAAAAGACTATTTATGTAATCTGTTTCTTCTTGAATAAGCTTTGCTAGTTTGTAGTTCTCAGGGAATCTTTCCATTTAACAGAAGTTGTTGAATTTATTGGTGTGAAGTTGTTCATAAGATTCCCTAATTATCCTTTAAATATCTATAGAATATGTAATGATATTACTACTCTCATTACTGATTTGTGATCTGTATCTTATCTCTTTTTATTCTGATCAGTCTGGCTAGAGGTTTAGCATTTTACTTATTTTTTGAAAAAAAGGCTTTCGTTTTATTGATTTTTCTACTTTTTATATTCTATTTTATTAATGTCTACTCTGATCTTTATTTCCTTTTTTAAAATTTGACTTTGTTTTGCTCTTCTTTTTCTAGTTTAAGATATAAGCAGAGGATATTGATTTTAGACTTTTCTCCCTTTTTAATATAGATATTTAGGACTATAACTACCACCCTAAGTACTACTTTAGTGCTATCCCACACAGTTTTATATGTTGTATTGCCATTTTTATGCTATTCAAATATTTTCCAATTTACCTTTTGACATCTTCATTGATCTACCAGTTATTTAGAATTAGTTTTAAGTAATTTGCAAATATTTGGTCATTTTCAGATCTTTCTAATTTGGTTCCATCATGGTCAGATAACATACAGGACATGGCTTAGATTCTTTTAAATATATCAAGGATTGTCTTATGGCCCAGAGTATGGTCTCTCTTGGTCAATGTTTTCTTATGAGCCCTCAAGAAGAATGTGTATTCTGTTGTTGGATGGAGTGTTTTATAAATGTCAATTTGGTCATGTTAGGTGATAGTATTGCTCAAGTTTCCTGTATCCTTAATTGATTTTCTGTCAACTTATCTTTGTGATTATTGAGAGAGGTGTATTGAAATCTCTGCCTATAATTGTTCATTTGGCTATTTCTTATTGCATTTCTATTAAGTTTTGTTTCATGCATTTTGAAGTCCTATTACTAGGTGCTTTACATTTAGGATTATTATATCCTCTTAATAACTTGTTTAATATTACAAAATGTCCTTCTTTATCTTTGCCAACATTTTTTTTGGTCTTATTTGTACAATGTCTCATATTGACATGACCACTTCAACTCTCCTTTACTTAGTGTTAGTATGATCTGTATTTTTTTAATCCATTCACTTTTTTTTCCTTTTTTTGAGACAGAGTCTCATTCTGTCACCCAGGGTGGGTTGGAGTGGAGTGGTGTGATCTTGGCTCACTGCATCCTTCACCTCCCAGACTCCAACACCTCTCCTGCCTCAGCCTCCCAAGTAGCTGGGATTACAGGCTTGCATCACCATGCCCAGCTATTTTTTGTATTTTTAGTAGAAACAGACTTTCACCATGTTGGCCAGGCTGGTCTCAAACTCCTGACCTCAGGTGATCTGCCTGCCTCAGCCTCCCAAAGTGCTGAGATTACAGGCGTGAACCACCGTGCTGGCCTCTATTCATTTATTTTGAAGCTATATATGTCTTTATTTTAGACTACATTTCCTGTAGGCACATACAGTTGTGTGTTATAGGTACATACAGTTGCTTTTTAAAATCCAATCCAGTCTTTGCCTTCTAACTGGGATGCGTAGATCATTTACATTTAAAGTGGATATGGTCAGGTAATTGTTTTTTCTGATTATGCTGTTGTTATACCATCCTATCCTTTGTGATCCTTTGTGGGTTTTTGTTTGTTTGCTTGCTTTTTTTATAGAGGCAGCATCTTACTCTGTTGTCCTGGCTGGAGTGCAGTGGCCTTGATCAGAGCTCACTGTCTAACCTTGAACTCCTGGGCATAAGTGACCGTCCCACCTCAGCCTCCTGAGTAGCTGGGATGACAGGTATGCACCACCATGCCTGGCTAATGTTTTATTTTTATTTATTTATATATTTTATTTTATTTTGCAGAGATGGGGTCTAGCTCAGCCTGGTCTCAAACTCCTGGCCTCAAGTGATCCTCCTTCCTTGGCCTCCTAATGTGATGTCATCCTATTCTTGATTCATGTATTCTATATTTCCTTCCCTCTCTCCAAGAATAGTAATGATTTTTTTATCCACAAAGTATTTATTTTTAGTGCTAATTTTTCTCTTTTATTTAATTTATCATGGTCTTATATTCCCCTGATGTTGGTTGTTTTCATTCTAAGACTGAATGATGACCTTTTGTGATCCATTTGTATCTTAAAGGGCAGACTGCTTTGAGTTTTTGAGGTAGTTTACTCAGGTTTTTTGTTAGTACATGTGGTTATCTTTATCATATCTCATGTGGTTATCTTTTTCAATTTACTAAGAGTAAATAAAAGGTCTGGATATGTTTCTGGGATTTTAGCAGAAATGTTTTAAGGTAAGTAAACAGAAAGCTGACCCAAGTGGTGGGAACAACCCACCCCCTCCGCCCTATCTCAGAATAAAAAAGGCCTTTCTTTTCTGGGCTACTTAAGCCCTCTTTAGAAGGGTAGTTCTTCACAGGTCATTATTTTTCAGTGTATTTATTAAAAATGTCTGAAGAGGCCGGGTGCAGTGGCTCACAGCTGTAATCCCAGCACTTTGGGAGGGCGAGATAGGCAGGTCACGAGGTCAGGAGTTCAAGACCAGCCTGGCCAACATAGTGAAAACCCGTCTCTACTTAAAAAATACAGAAATTAGCCAGGCATGGTGGTGCACGCCTATAATCCCAGCTACTCGGGAGGTTGAGGCAGGAGAATTGCTTGAACCCAGGAGGCGGAGGTTGCAGTAAGCCGAGATCGCACTACTGCACTCCAGCCTGGGCAACAGAGCAAGACTCCATCTCAAAAAAAAAAAAAAAAAATGTCTGAAGATTTTGTTGTCGTTGTTTACCTATTTGTTTGCTTTTCATCCCTCTGATAAAGTACATCATGCATGAGTTGGAGGAAAAATGACAGGATGGTAGTGAGGGTGAAGACCCAATGAGACTGACAGTTCAAAACAAAGGTCTCCAATTACTTCTCAGATTTTTGGACACCTCTTTCTCATTCTGCTAACATTCTTTATGTTCATGCTTGGACCAAATCAGTTTTCTTCTTGGGTGCAATGCTCTGTTTTATGTTCTGGGAGTATTTTCTTCATGTTAGTCATTTTCCTCATGTTAGTCATCAACAGATTACCATCCACTTTTCTTCTCTAAAAGTTTAGTGGAAATCAGTGGCCACTGATGGTTAACTTCCTAGTGATGTGCATATTCCTTTTCATAATCTCACTTTAATGAGGTATTATGAAGGAGGGGACCTAAGTACTTGTGCTGGGTCTGCTAAATTGATTTGAGACTTTTAGAAAACATAATTCAAGGGTAGAGAATAAAACTATTAATTTTACATGTTTGTTTGGGGTTGTTTTGGATGTATTGTTTAGAAAATTAGAAAGAGACATCTCTTGAGGATAAGCCAGAAGGCTTATTTACCTTGGTTATATACTCCTGTAATTAGGGTTTGGCAAACTACAGCCAGTGAGCCAAGTCCAGCAGTTTCAGTTTTTGAAAATAAAGTTTTATTGGAACATAGCCCTACTCACTTATTTACTTATTTGTCTATAGCTGCCTTTATGCTGCAATGGCAAAATTGAGTACTTGTTACAGAGATTGTATGGCCTGTAAAAACGTAAAATATTCAATTTCTGGCCTTTACAGAAGAAAATTTACAGATCCTAGCTTTAGATGAACCTATAATCAGAAGCAAATGATTCAGAATCTAGCTTTTTAGGTAAAATCACATTCTAGCCTTAAGTCCCAAAAGGATTTTCTCTTTGAATAATTATTATTATTTTCACTACTGTACACTGAACACAGTAAAATTTTCCCTCATACCACATTCAGTTAGAATGGTCTTTTTCTCTCAAATCTATATCTGGCCATAGCTTTACCTAACTAAAGCTGGTAGATCCTTTGGGGCAGTCAAAAGTTCCTTTAGAAGGTAAGTTTAAAAGCAAGATTTAGAATAAAAATTCCAATTTTACGTTTTAAAATAAATCAAGTAAAAACAATTTAGTATCACTGCTTTGGAACTGAAATTATCTTACTGACCTGAAAGCCCAGGAGTCACTGCTGGACTCATTCAGTTGATAATCCCTCACTCACAAAAGAATAAACCTCACAATGGAAAGAGGAAAAAAAAAAGTTGTTTTTGTGGGATCTACTCTGTTGGGTGATTTACAAGCTTTATATACTTCACCTTCACAGAAAAAATAGCAATATTTCTCCAAATAATAAGTAAATATGAACTAAAGGGAAAAAAAATAAACTTTAGAGCCTTGCATCTTTGATAGACAAAGTCCTGCTTCCATGCCCCATCCATTAAAGACACAAATGATTATTTGTGGAGATAGCTCACAGAGCATCAGATTTTACTCTGAATATGTTTCTTGCAATTACAAATAATTTAAATGAAGCTGATTGTCTCTACTAGTAATAATTAAGTTTGAATGCAGAAATCAATGGAACCAAAAAGTGGTCCTTGAAAAGATCAACAAAATTGACAAAACTTTAGACAAATTTAGCAAGAAAAAAGCAGAGACTAGTTAAACTACTAGAATCAGAAATAAAAAAGATGTTACTATTTATTTCACAGAAATAAAAGATTTCTAAAGGAAAACCATGAATAATTGCACATTAAAAAATTAGATAACTTAGATGAAATGGACAAATTGTTAGAAGCAGACTGCCAAAAGTGACTCAAGAAGAAACAATCTGAATAAACCTATAACAAGCAAAGAGATTGTATTATTAATTTTAAAAATTACCCACAAAAAATCCCAGGCCCAGATGGTATCATTGCTGAATTCTACCAAACATTTAAAGGAAAAATAATATGAAAATTTCACCAACATTTCCAAAAAGTAGAAAAGGAGAAAATACTTCCCAAATAGTTGTATGATTTCAGTATTACTCTGATACCAAAATGAAAGACATTATAAGAAAAGAAAACTATAGACCAATGCATTTTATGAATATAGATATTCAAAATTCCTCAACATAATTTTAGCAAACCAAACCAAGCAATATATTAGGCACCATGACCAAGTGGGATTTATGTCAGAAATCAAAGGTTGGTTTAACACCTACAAATAAATTAATGTAATACATTATATTAATATGATAAAAAAATTGCATAATCATCTCAATGCATAAAAAGCATTTGACAAAATCCAATACTTACTCATGATATTAAAAAAAGCTCAATAAACTGAAAAAGAAGGAAAACCCCTCAACCTGACAAGCGGTATCTACAGAAACCCACAGCTACCATAAGACTAAATGATAAAACAGCAGTTGCTTTTCCCCTAGTATCAGGAGCAATTCTACGATGTCTTCTTTTGCTACATATATTCCACACTGCAAAGGAGGTTTTATCCAGGACAATTAGAGAAGTGAAAAATAAAAGGTGTCCAGCTTGGAAAAAAGAAGCAAAGTCAACTTTATTTGCAGATGACATGATCATATGCATAGAATCCTATGGAATCCACTTAAAAACTAATATAACTGGTAATTAGTTCAGCAGGGTTATAGGATACAAGATCAACACACAAAAATTAATTTTATTTCTATACATATGCAACAAACAATTCAAAAAATAAAATCAGAAAAACAATTGCAATCACAATAGCATCAAAAGGAATAAAATACTTAGAAATAAATGTAACAAAGAAGTGTAAAACTATACTCTGAAAATTAGAAAATATCGTTGAAAGAAAGAATTTCTAAACAAGTGGAAAAACATCCTGTGTTCTTGGACTGGAAGACTTAACATTGTTAAGATGGCATTCCCCGAAGTGGTCTACAGATTTAATGTTATCTCTATGAGAACCTCAGCTGACTTTATAGAAATTAACGAGATGATTCTAAAATTTATATGGGATTGTAAAAGACTCAGAATGGGCAAATAACCCTGAAAAAGAAAAAGTATGAGGATTCATACATCCTGATTTCAAAATTTACACAAAACAGTGGTGATCAAGAAAGTGTGGTACTGGGACAAGGATAAACACATAGATCCATCAAATAGAGTCTTGAAATAAATTCATGTGTCAGTGGTCAACTACTAGTTGACAAGAGTGCCGAGACCATTTGATGGAGAAAGAATGGTCTTCTCAGTAAGTGGTATGAGGACAGTTGAATAATCATGAAAAAGAATGAAAATGGACCTTTACCCCACACCATATGCCAAAATTAACCGAAAATAGACCAAAGATCTAAACATAAGAGTTAAAGCTGTAAAGCTCTTAGCAGAAACATAGGGTATATCTTTACAACATTGGATTTGGCAAAGGATTTTAGGATATGATAAATTACACTATTAAAGTTAAAAACTTTGTGCCTTAAAGAACATCAGCAAGGATGTGAATAGAAAACCCACAGAATGGAAAAAAACACTTGCAAATGCTATATCTAAAAGGATTTGTATCCACAATATATAAAGAACTGTCATAACTCCATAATAAAAACACAAATGAACTAATTTAAAAATGGGCAAAGGATCTCAATAGACTCTTCTACCACAGAGAAATACAAATGACCAATAAGCACTTGAAAAGATGCTCAGTATCATTAGTGATCAGAGAAATGCAAAGTAAAACCACAGTGAAATACCACTTCATATGTACTAGGATAGTTAGAACCAAAAAGTCGGAGAGCAAATGCCGGCGAGGATGTGGGGAAATCAGAACCCATATACACTACTGGTAGGAAGGTAAAATGGTGCAGCCGCTTTGGAAAACAGTCTGGCAGTTTCTCAAGCGATGCAGCAATTTAGTCGTAGGTATATTCCCAAGAAATATGAAAACATATGCCCATACAAAAAGTACATAAATATTTATAGCAGCATTAGTCATTAACAGCCCAAAGGTGGAAATAAGCCAAAATGTCCATCACTGAATAAGTAAAATGGAATATAGCCATAGAATGGAATATTTGGCCGTAAAAAGGAATGAAGTACTGATACATGCTTCAACATGGATGAACCTAGAAAACATAAGTGAAAGAAGCCAGATATGAAAGACCACTTAATATGTGATTACATTCATGTGGAAGTCCAGAAGGGGGAAATCTCTAGAGAAAGAAAGTAGATTGATTAGTGGTTCTTCAGGGCTGACTGTTGTTATGGTTGCACATATTTGTGAATATATTTTAAAAATTGAAATGTACACATTACATGGGTGAATTTTAGGATATGTTAATTATATCTCAACAAAGCTGTTAAAAATTGGGTTGGTAAATTGAGTCCAGTAACAAGTAAGTTACTGGAGTGTTTAACATTGGAGTGTTTGACATTGCAGTCTTTGCAATGTTAAAAATTGAATTGGGTTGGTATAAACATTTTAAAATAACAGTGGTTTTAATAAGATATGTTTAATTTTTCTCACATTCAAAAGGTCTGGAAATAGCCCAGCCCATAGCAAATATGGCAGTCCAAAGTTTCAGGGACTTTGCCTTTCTCTGTTTTATTGTTCTCAAGGTACCTCATGGTCTACATGGCTGCTGGGGTGCCAGCCATAAACCTGACTTTTAAAGAACAGGAGAAAGAGGAGGGGAGAAGGTCAAGCAACTCCGCTTTTAATGACACATCCAAGAATTACATGTATCATCATTGGCCACAATCTGGTCACCTGTTTGTACCTATATTAAAATGAAGGTGGTAAATACAATCTTTATTCCAGGAGTACTATTGCTATCAAATGGAAGAAAAACATTTTTAAGTGGACATCAGCAATCTTTGCAATGTGAACAAAGTAAATATTTGATCAAGGTTGCTATAAAAAATGCAGTACTCAATGAAAATCTAAAATGACTTAATTCTGAGCATAGCGTGAAGGAAGGAGAGGAGAGAGAGAATATTTAAATAAAAATACAAGAATAATACCAAATTCTATATTAAGGGTTCTGAGTGGCATGTAATCATTATAACCAAATATCAAATGTAAAAGTTGTATAAACTACAGAGAACCAAGTGTAAGCTTCAAGAAAGCACCTGATGTGGGCAGCACTGAAGAAACAGGAAGATGGATGAAGTCTGGCTCCTCCGTGAAAGACAAGACAGTTAAGTTACTGGAGTGTCAGCATCAAAAATCAAGTGAAGAAAGGCATATGCAGATCAGTTAAAAGTTCAAGGATGGTCTCCTTTTTATACCTTATCTTGTTATTATGAAATAGAAATGTGTACTAAGAAAAGCTTTTATGGGTGATGATATTTGGGAATAAAATCTCTTTATTACAGGATCATGAGAACCAAAACAAATCAGACACCAGTGCAGTTGGCAAGGTAATTTAATCTGCAGCCCATACTTTTGCCTGATTCTGAATATTAACACAATTGATGGTGTGTTGGGAAAATTTAGCAGCCAGAGGTGTTTACTTTAGCTTGAATTCACAGTTCACACGGCAGGGTTGGCAGTGCCCTCACTTCTGTCAAGGAATGTAAATAATACATGAGGAACCATTAGTAGCCAGAGGAGGTGTTGATGTTTAATGCGGTATCATTTTTAACTGTGCACTAAACTGAGCAAACCAATACATTTGTATCCTCAAACTTATAAATGTGAAATAACTACCATAATTTAAATAATTATAAACATTGTAAAAATAGCTTACAGTAACATTCTTGGAAATTGAAGGAACTCATTCATGGGTAGAACTTACTTGCAAGTGTATGGGAAAAGAAGATAAATCACGTGTGAATATAAAAACAAAGAACCAAATTTCCCCAACTTTTCTTTAGAAAGCTGTTAGTGAAATTACATTTAAGAACCTTTGATGAACCCTAGGAGACCTGAGTTTAATATCACCTCATAGCTGTGTTACCCTGGGTGAGTTAATTAGCTTTACTGAGTGGTAATCCCTACCTCAAATCAAGAGGAGATCACTGAAGTGCTTGAGCTGTATTAGGTACTAGACATTCCCTACCCTACCCTTCCTCTTTTCTCCTTTATGGAAATGCATCAAGATCATCAAAAGAATATAAAGCATGGGGCAGTGGGAAAATGGGAAGGCCCAATTATACAGGCCGTTGACATTTATTTTTTCCGTAATTGGTACCCAAATTGGTATTGAGGTTACAGTTTGGTTGAGGACAACAGCTGATGTAAGATGCGATGATCAAAGGGGGCTTTCAGTTGACCTGATGCTGGAGTGTTGGCCCTATCCATCACGTGGTGTTTCATTTCATATCTTTTTACCCAGTCCTGAGTTCATGTACATCTAACTGGTTTCTGGAAGTTTGTGGTGAATAGACTGGGTTAGAAGTGCAGAAGCCAGACTTCCTTCCTCTCCTGCCCATTGGCTGAGTGAGCTTCACAAGAGCCTTCCTCTGCACCCTTTCCTCTCTCTACATGGCGCTAAGTACTGCCATGGGACTAATAAGCATGTAGATGAATGACTAATCATCTCTCTACCATCAGCTCTCATTTATCACAGGCAGATAATTTGAATTTCAAATTATCTCCAGAAAGCCTCACTTTTGAATATTTATTGACATTTCAACAACTCTTCTTAATTAAGGAGTTTATTGGAATGAACAAAATCTTTGTTTACTCTAGTTCAGCAGAAGTGTGAAGAGTCAAAATAACAGCATTCCTGCTCTCCAGAAGACATCAAGGAGAACTTTGCCAAGAAATTTTTATTCAGCTGTAGGTTGGTTATTGATTCCTCCAGCTGTCAGTGAGTGCCCATATACAACAGACATGCTGCTGGGCACATGTAAGTGAAAAAATACATTTGTCGACCTTAGGAACCTGAGAATCTCCCCAGGAAAAGAGACATGCAAAACATGATAATGTGGAAAGAAATGTATCTCGTGGGAAGTGCAGTGGAGAACAGGAGACGTCTAAATTAGCCTTACAGAATCCAAGACAGAACAGAGGAGAGGATGGTATTTGGGCTTGGCCTGGAGGCGGAACTCGGAGTGTGTGCAGCTGACAGCCTGGGAGGGTAGCTGTGCAGTGGCACTGCAGCTGCCACACGGAGAAAGGGCAGTCCTCAGCTTCCGATGACGGTTTTCTGTGCGGTGCTGTAATCCGTTTCCAACAGAGGGTAGATTACGGAAGCCAAATGCCCATGGTGGTTTCCCTCTTTAATGTAACATGTTGTGAGTGCTCGAAATATCAGCGGCTCCTGATTTCACACTCTGATGTTAAATAAATCAAGATCATTGACTTGTATCTGCATGATTTATTATTTCAGGCATTCCACTCTGCCAGGGAAAGGTTCTGTTTGGACTGTACGACTCTTATCCCAGGAGGAAGATATACATTGCTACTTTGGTTGCCATCTAAGCAACCCTGAGAAGGAATAATAAAGGGCCATATATATATATATATATATATATATATATATATAATCTGATTAAACAACATATATTAATAATTATTTTTATTAATGGTTGTTTAAAAATATCTGTAAATCCCCTTGTCAGAAAAGAATTTAGCTGTTTTTCTTAATGCAAACTTTACTTTTTAAACAAAAATAATTTCCTTTTAATTGAACCAATAATTCTCTTCAGGTTTTGTATAATCTATAAACATGTCATTAATAAAAAAGTTTCCTTGGCATTCTTTAACCATCATATTAAGTACCTCATGTGTTTATTTCATGTTTTCAATGAATAATGAATGAATTCATATTTAATCATTTTTAATGATTAATGAAAATGACTAAGAATAAATATGTATAGACATACCATTTAGAGAGGCATAAATACATTGTCTAGATACAATTCTTAGAGTCAGAGCATCTTTGAGTGGTAAGGGAATTGGTGTTTTTTTAGATGGAGTTTTGTTCTCGCTCAGGCTGGAGTGCAATGGCGTAATCTCTGCTCCCTACAACCTTCGCCTCCTGAGTTCAAGGGATTCTCTTGCCTCAGCCTCTTGAGTAACTGGGATTCCCAGCTAATTAGTTGCATTTTCAGTAGAGACAGGGTTTCACCATGTTGGCCAGGCTGGTCTTGAACTCCTGACCTCGGGTGATCCACCTGCCTTTACCTCCCAAAGTGCTGGGATTACAGGCATGGGCTGGGATTACCTCATGGGCTGTGGTCTGACAAAGCAAACTACTTGATGTTGTCTGTCCATAATCCCACATTGGCACAGGCAATAACTGAGCCCCAACCTTTCATTCTCAAGCCAGCATTTGATGGAGTAGACCATTCTGGGATTTCCAGTTTTACTCAAAGAGCTTGGAAGTTGTAACTCACATGCTTAAAACAAGAAAAAGCTGACAAACTGAAATCCAATGGCATGTCCTGCACATATCAGAAAACTGAGATCACAAGTCAAACTACAACTCCACAATCTGGAGAGCCAGATGAATACAGAGAGTCACAGCAATCATCTTCTTACCTGAAGTAGAAGCCACTGTAGCCATAAACTGGTATGGACACTTACGTGCTAATTTTGATAAACTGAGTAAGGCTGTGTATGGACCAGCCCAATAATGAGAGACTCTGGGGAATGCAGTCTTAGAAGAACCACCATAGGAATCCTGCCACGTATGGTGATGATCTGAGAAAGACCCTCTCATGGCTCTGTCATGGAATAGGGAACCAGATCCTTCTCCATGTCACTTGCTCTCCAGAGAGAAGAAGTGATAAGCCGGGGGAAAGGAATGGCAGGAGAAAGGCATTTTTCTCACTTCAGATGCTGCTGGCTCTCCTGTTTCACCTGTAGGTTGGGGCAGGAAAAGGTGGAGCTATAGTCAACACCCTAAAGAAATAGATGGGAAACACTGCAGCCAGGAAGGGAAGTAACACAGGAGGGAAAAGCTGTAGCACTAGGAAACACTTGTGAAAGTCACAGCCCAGAGACACAGTCTCCCTAAAAGACTGAGATTTAATTGTAAAATTATAGAATTCTTTTCCTATACCATTCATTCCCTATCGCCACAGCAAAAGTGCTCCAGTATAACAGTGGGTGATAGCTGAAAGATCTGCAAGATACAGACTTTTTCTAGGAGGAATACTTAGGGAAGTCTGAAGTCAGTAGGAGAGATAAAAACTGTTATGGACATTTGGGGAATGATTGGGGCAATCTGAGTATGAACAATCTTGAATGAATGTTGATTTTTTTAGGTGTAGCAAATACTTCTGTTTGGGAAGACGCATGTCATTTAGAGGTAAAATACGATGTCTGTAATCTATGTTCAATTGTTTAGGAAAAGAAAAATGTATTGAATGGCATTATCAATAAAAGATTACTTGAGAAAAAATAAACAAAATAAAAAACAGTAACAACAAAAAAGATACTTGGGCAAGTGTGCCCTATAGGTAGAAACATTAAATACAGCCCAACTCCTAGCTCAGTTAACATAAATATGCACACTAAAGGCTGATTTACTTCCGTTTCACGCACCTGATACATGTTCAGCTTCCTCCAGTAAAAAATTAACGCATGCAAAAAGATTTTGAAAATTAGCATCATCAGAGCCAGACTCAGATATGACACAGATGTTGAAATTATCAGGCAGGAACTTCAAATAATAATTAACATATAAAAGTTGTGATGGAAAAAGTAGACACCATGCCAGAATGGATGCATAATGAAAGCAGATGAAAACTCTAAGAAAGAATCAAAAGGAAATGCTAGAAATCAAAAAAGACTAAGAGAAATAAAGAATGCTTTCGATGGGCTCATCAGTAGACTGGACATGGCCAAGGATAAAATCAATGAGCTTGATAATTAGTCAACAGTAACTTCCTAAACTGAAAAGCAAAGAGAAAAGAAAAGAAAAAAAAAAATCCCACCATAGACCATCGAAGAACTATATGAAAAATTTGAGAGCTGCAACACATGCATAATTGGGATCCATAAAGAGAAAAAATAGAGAATGCAGTAGAGGAAATATTTAAAGTAATTATGGCTGAAAACTTTCTAAAATTAATGACAGAATCCAAATCACAGTTCCAGAGAAGCTCTGAGAATATCAAGCAGGACAAATACCTTAGGAAAACCATACCAGGGAATATAATCATATGAAAACCACAGAAAAGCAAAGAGAAAAATCTTGAAAGAAGCCACAGAGGGAAAAAAATCTTTTACGTATAGAACAAGAATTAGAATTACAACAAACATATCATCAGAAACCAAGCAAGCAAGGGGAAAGTGGAGTGAAACTTGATATTGAAGGAATAAAAAGACCAATTTATAACTCTATAACCAGAGAAATGGTTCTTCAAAAGTGAAGGAGAGACAAAGACCTTTTTATACAAAACCTAAGGGAATTCATCACCAGCAGACTTCCTCTGTAATAAATGTTAGAATTTCTCCATGCAGGAGAAAAATAATATAAGTCAGAAATTTAGATCTATGTAAATAAAGGAAGTATGTCATAGGTAGAATAAATGTAGATTAAATAGTTTTCAAGTTTTCTATTCTTAATTTATCTAAAAGATAACTGTTAAATAATAGTACAATGCATTGAGTGTAGCATATATGAATGACTGACAGCAATGTCACACATGAAGTAGTGCAAGTATCTTATGTTATTTAAAGTATGTTATGTAAGTATCTTATGTTATTTAAACCTAGACTTAAATTAGTTAAAATGTATACTGTAGATGCTAGAGCAACAATTATTTTTAAACGAAGCACAATTAATTATTTTGATGAAATGAAGTCATGAAATGCTCAGTTAAAAACAGAGAAAGTAGAAAAGAGGGAAAAAAATTCAATGATTAGAGAACAATTAGAACATGTTAGTGGAGAACAATTAGAATCATGGTAGAATTTAATTCATTCACATAAATAGCTGCTTAAAATATGAGTGGACTAAATACAGCAATTAAAACGTGTGTGTGTGTGTGTGTGTGTGTGTGTGTGTCCAAGACCCAACTGTAGTCTACAAGAAACTCACTTCCAATATAAAGACAGCTAGGTTAAAAATAAAGGAATGAATTTAAAAAATTGCACTTTAGAACAAGGAAACTTATCAGTAGTAAAGAAAGGTACTGTCTTAATATTGAAAGGGTCAGTACGTCAAAGCAATCCTGTGTATGCACCTGATAACAAAACAATAAAATACCTGAGGCAGAAATTGATAGAATTAAAAGGAGACATAAATAAATCCACTATAATAGTCAGACACTTTAGTATACCTCTATCAGTAATTTGATAGATCCAGCAGGTAGAAAATCAGTAAAGATTACCTGAAAAGCATTTATAATCAACTTAATCTAATTGACATTTATAAAATACTTTGCCCCACAAAACTGGCTTAATCATTCTTCTTAGGCGCATTCTTTTTCATGACTATATTCAGTTGTCACAGAAATACTTGTCAAAAAGACTTTTTTTCTCTCTTTGAGTTGCCTTGGACTCTTTGTTGAAAAGCAGTTAGGCATAAATGTTAAGAGTTTATTTTTGGACTCTCGATTCTGTTTCATTAATCTATACAAATTGGCTTGCTTGCTACATTTTGTAGTAAATTTTGAAGTCAGAATGTGTGAATCCATTAACTTTTTGATGACTGTTTTGGCTGTTCTGTGTTCCTTGCATTTCCATGTGAATGTCTGGATCAATGCATGTATTCTCTGGGATTTTTCTCTGTACAAGATTATTTAATCTATGAATAAAGAAAAATTTAGGCTGGGTGTGGTGGTTCACACCTGTAATCCCAGCACTTTGGAGGCCAAGGTGGGCAGATAACCTGAAGTCAGGATTTTGAGACCAGTCTGGCCAACATGGTGAAACCCTGTCTGTACTAAAAATACAAAAATTATCCAGGCCTGGTGGCACATGCCTATAATCCCAGCTACCTGGGAGGCTGAGGCAGGAGAATCGCTTGAACCCGGGAGGCAGAGGTTGCAGTGAGCTGAGATAGTGCCGCTTCACTACAGTCTGAGTGACAGAGTGAGACTCCATCTCAATTTTAAAAAAAGATTACTTTTCCCTTCCTAATTTAAATTTCTTTCATTTATTTATTTATTTTTTACCCAGTTGACCTGATTAAAACCTCCAGTACAATGTTGAATGGAAGAGGAAAGAGATCTCTTTGTTGTGTTTCCTACATTAGGAGGAAAGCATTCAGAACTTTACTGTTTAGTATGATCTTGGCTGTAGGCTTTTCACTGATACTGCTCGCTGAGTTTAGGTTTCCCTCTAGTCCTAGTTCATTGGGTAGGTTTTAATCATGAAAGAATGTTGGATGTAGTCAAATTGTTTTGGTGCATCTATTTAAATAATTATGTATTTTGTCCTTTATTAATAAGGCATAGTATATTGATTTTGGATGTTAAACCAATCTTGTGTTCCTTGATAATCTTATGTAGTCCTGTTGTGCATCTCTTTTTATATGTTACCAGATTTGGTTTGCTAGTATTTTGTTGAGGATTTTTACATCTATAGTCCTAAAAGATGTTGGTTTATTGTTTTAAAAATATATATATTTTTGGTTTTCCTATTATGGGAATACTGATCTCAAAGAACAAGTAGGAAAGTGTTTCCTTTCTTTATTGTCTAGAAAAGTTAGTAAAGGATTGATGTTCTTTTAAACTCCAGCTCGGGGTGGAGTGCAATGGCACCATCTCAGCTCACTGCAACCTCTGCCTCCCAGATTTAAGCAATTCTCCTGCCTCAGCCCCTTGAGTAGCTGGGATTACAGTCGCCCACCACCAAGCCCAGCTAATTTTTTGTATTTTTAGTAGAGACGGGGTTTCACTATGTTGGCCAGGCTGGTCTTGAACTCCTGACTTCGTGGTACGCCCCCTTTGGCCTCCCAAAGTGCTGGGATTACAGGTGTGAGCCACCTGCACCTGACTGGTGTTCTTTAAATGTTTAGTAGAATTCACCACTAAAGCCATCTGCAGCTGAGCTTTTTTTTATGAGAAATTTTAAAAGTATTCTATTTCTTTACTTGTTCATTGGTCTATTTATATTTTCTATTTCTTAAGTCAGTTTCAGTAATTCGATCTTTCTAGGATTTTTTTCATTTTATCTCTGTTGTCTACTCTGGCAGCATACATACATATTATTCTCTTATAATCTTTTGTATTTTCCTAAGGTCAGTAGTGATTTTTTTGTCAATTTAAATCTACTATCGAGTCCTTCTAGTAAAATTTATGTCTTAGTTATTGTATTTTTCAATTCCAGAATTTATGTTTGGTTATCTTTAGAATTTTTATATCTTTATTGACATTATATACTTGTTGAATTATTGTTCTCATATCTGTATGTGATTTTACAAATGTAAATTTTTTAGTTGTTTTTAGGTCTCTCTATATTAAATCCAATATCTTGCCCCTGTCAAAAGTAATTGCTAGTGCCTATTTTATTTCCTGTGAATGGCCTACACTTTCCTGTTTCTTCGCACGTCTCATACTTTTTGGTTAAAAACTGGAAATTTTAGCTAATATATTGTAGCAATTTTTGATAATGACATACATCTTCCTTTTGGGGTTTTTAGGTTTTGTTTTTCCATCACTGTGTTTAGTGATTTGGTTGGACCAACTCTTGGATGTCTGCACAGTATGCAGCAATCTGATGACATTGCTTGGAATTTGCTCTTTAATTTTTAGCCTGGCATTTTAAAGTTTAATTTTTATTTTTTTAGACAGAGCCTCACTCTTTCACCCAGGCTATAGTGCAGTGACACAATCTCTGCTCACTACAACCTCCACCTCCCTGGTTCAAGCAATTACCCTCTCAGCCTCCTGAGTAGCTGGGACACAGTCAGATACCACCTTGCCTGTATTTTTAGCCTGGCTTTCTAAGGGTCATACTTGGAGCTAGTCTGCATTGACTACATTTTGGTCAAAAGTTGTGTTTAACTCCCCTTAATCAGTTATATTTTCACCCTTTGCTGTTGGCAATAAGTGAAGCTTGGAGGCTGCTTTCTCTACTTGGGAAATTTACAATTTTGTGTCTTCCCCTACCTCAGTGATCATCCAGAGACAAGTTCCGAGGCTACGTCTCTTCCTTCAGGCTGTGTAGGAAGCATGGCTGGGGAGGCCTCCGGACTCCCGGAAGAGCAAAGCCATGGGACTGTACACAGTTATCCTGATGACCACGTATGAGTGGGATGTCAAATCAAGCTTGTCTTCGCATGAGCTACCCAGGTCTAAGTAGATTATTTTTCTGCCAGTGTCTGGTCACAGGTTGTTTTTAAGCTCCTGGAGATTTTAAGGCTCAACGTTTTTTGTTGTTGTTGTTTTGTTTTTGCCAAGGGAACTGTGAATGGCTTGAGGGGATTTTTTTTCAAGTCTTTACCACATTGTGCTTTGATTTTCTAGGGTGGGTACAAGGTAGTGGCTGTGCACACTCTTATGGTCCCTCAAGGAAGAGGGTCTCCAGGATTATGCTTCTTGGCTATCTCTTTCCTTGTTTTCTTCTAATAAACCTCAAACTCCGTGTTTGTCAACAGGGGTTTTTAGATTTCCTTAAGGGTTCTTTGCCTACTTGTATACTGGTTCAATCCACATCAGATTTACCAGGAGGACAAATAAGACAACATCTTGCTTGATTCCTAGTCTTCAGCAAGCTTTCTTTTGACACAGTTCTTCTGGCCAGCATTATATTTGCTCTCAGTTATTCTGAATAGACAAATACACAATATATTGCCTCTAGCACTCTCCTCACCTTCACCCTTCCTATAGCAACCATATTTGTGAAGATTATATTTTCTGGAGTTTAATGCACTCTCACTTCTTTCCAACCTCTGAACAGTGAAGGTGGAAGGATCAGAATACTTTCCTGGCTAAAAAAAAAAAAAAAAGAGAGGGAGAGAGAGATTTTATGATCAAATGGACAGCTGTATTAGTCTGTTCTTGCACTGCTGTAAAGAACTACCTGAGACTGGGTGATTGATAAAGAAAAGAGGTTTAATTGGCTCTCTCTTCTTCAGGCTGTGTAGGAACATAGCTGGGGAGGACTCAGGAAACGTACAATCATGGTGGAAAGCAAAGGGGAAGCAGGTTCATCTTACATCATGAGAGCAGGAGGAAAAGAGAAAAGGAAGAGGTGCTACACTCTTTTAAACAATCAGCTCTCATGAGAACTCACTCACGAGAACAGCAAGAGGGAAATCGGCCCCCATGATCCAATCACCTCCCACCAGGCCCCTCGTCCACTACTGGGGATTATAATTCAACATGTGATTGGGGCAGGGACACAAATCTAAACCTTATCAACAGCCATCTATTGTTTTCCTCATATATAGATGCATGAGTTGGGTTTTGTGTAGCACATCTAAGAGAATACTTTCTAAATACTCTCAGTAGGGCTGTCAGACAGCATCTTAATGAGACTGGCACATTTTACAGTTTTCAATTCCCCTTTCACTGTAGTTTGAATATAGAGCTCTTAGAGATCTGACACTCTGTTGTCAATCTTATTTTTCAATATTTTAATAAGATTAATGTTTGATTAAATATTATTTTAGTAATGTTTTTGGATATTCATAGGTATGTCAGTGATAGGTCGTGCTCAGGAATTCTCAGCCTTATGACATCTTAAATTGAAATTCCAATACATGCACTCTGTCACTGAGCACAGTGTACAAGCATAGACTGAGGATGAGTTTGCTAGTTAAGTTAGGTCAGTATTTCTCACTGTGAGCTCTATAGCTGGGAATACAAAGCTGCCATAAGTCCATAATTCTGTTCCTCAGCCATTGGCAATAAACAAACCGCACTATCATATAAAGGCTCTGAGAAACCTGGTCTCTGCTCATCTTGATTGTGTTTGAGTTTGTTGTGGAAAAGAACAACTGCATCACAGGATATATGCTGTCTTTTAGTTACGACTCCCATCATAGTTTCACTGGCCTGGCCTCTCACTGTCTCAGATACTCCAGAGACAGCACAGACCCAACATAAATCCAAGTCTCCCCTTGATAGATCTGGTGGAATATGAGGTTCTCTGGGTTGTAGGCAAGATCAGTTTTCAAAGATGGGAATTTGAAACCAGGCATGGTGGCCTATGCCTGTAATCTCAGCCCTTTGGGAGGCCAGGGCAGAAGGATTGCTTGAGCCCAGGAATTCAAAACAAGCGTGGGCAACATAGATACTGTCTCTAAAGAAGAAAAAAAAATGAAAAGATGAGAATTTGAGTATGGAGGAGGTGACTAACATCTCTTATGAACTGTATTTACCATCATATCATAGCCTAAGCTTACTTGATAGTAAACATTTCTTTCTCATGAATGATACTTGTTAACATCCATTACAGATGGAAAAGATTAGGGAACACTAGCACAGAGAAGATGATGATGTTGATGAAAATGATCTACAGAGGTAATTAAGATGACAGGTATTAGAAGTTCCAATGTGAGAGGGTTCTGCTGGGCTATGCTTGTTGAGAAAACTGAAAGATGCTTCCCTATAGCAAGAGATGCTGTATGTTTACTGAAAAATCTATGTGGTGGGAAATGGTATGGCTTAAATGGTAGAAATATATTTAAGTAGGAGTCACTGCTTATTCGCCTGGCTTCTTTGCTGAGGGAGTTGATGTAAAGAAAATGAAAAACTAGAAGGAAACCAGGGACACATGTTATTAAAAACTAAGAAGGTACCTGATATTCTTGGGTAAAAGCTGAATTTGTGTCTATGGTCTCAGGAAGCTTCGGTGAGATTTCAGATTTCTTTCTTTCTTGTGCCTACCTCCCCAAACACTCATTCTATAAGATTGTAATCACTGCAATCTGAAGAAAGGCTAATCCAAAGTCCACCTGTAAGTGTCAGCAAAGGGGTAGTGGCCAAACAGCAGAAAACAAAGAGTTTCTCCAGTGCTTAACAGTAAGCTAGCCTGCACCCCATAGCCTGTGTCCAAGCGTGTACCTGGCTGCCATGTGGAAAGAGAGAGAAAATGACTGGCTTGCTTTGCAAGAGCTTGTGACTCTTAGAACTGTCCAAACACCCATTCCAACAGTGGAAGGCAGGGCAAGAGGATATACTCCATATAAGCATAAAACCTCAACATATGATGATGTCACTCACCATGACTCATAACACAAGACACATGGCCCAGTGACTAGCATGCTTTCACGAAGCAGATTAGCTCCCCGCTCTGCGTGACATGTTTTAGTAACAGGTAGAAAGAAGAGCTGGGATTGTTTCCCCTGCCCCTTTCCCATTATGGGGAGAGCTTGGGTAGAAATTTGGTCTTGCCTGTAGCAGAGGCAGAAACATGACAACAAAGGTACAGCTGTTCCTTCTTCTTTGGCACTGTATTCCATAGGGTCCGTCTAAGGGGTGAGGAGTCAGGCACTCCTTTCTGGCCTGTTCTAGTTACCTGATCACACTAATTTTCAGATTTCTCATCTGTAAAACAGGCATAATAATCCTACCTTCCTTGAGTGGGATGTGAAAGCCTGAAGCAATAAAATTGCTCAGTAAATATTAACAGTTGTTATTACTAATGTACCATATTTACAAAGATTAAGTGCTTTACTGTGTAAATCAGTGCTTATGCATTCAATAAATTATGTCTTTGTTCATTCCAACCATAAAATAACTTGATAGATTAATTGAATAAAGACAATCAAACTACTTGATTGATTCACAAGGTGTGCAGACATGTTTCAACGTATTTTCCAAAAAAGTATAGTCAGTTTTAACCAAAGATGGGAGTACTAAAATTTAGTAAGATTAGTCTTTGGAAAATCACAAGTTTTCATTGGACCTACTTTTAGTTTTTGAGTTTCTTTAAGTTCAAACTATTTCATAAGGATTTATACTTACAGAACTCATTCTTTCTTAGAAGTCTTCCAAGACAGAGTAATTTTACTTACTTTAAATAAAATCAAACATATGATTAGTTACCTACAAGAAATGCAATTTACCTATTAAGACACACATAGACTGAAAATTAAAGGATGGAAAAAGATATTCCATGCCAATGAAAAGCATCAAAGAGCAGGAGGAGCTATACTTATATCAGACAAAATAGATTTCAAGACAAAATATGTAAGAAGAGACAAAGAATATCACTATAAAATGATGAAGGGGTCAATTCAACAAAAGGATATGAGATTTTTAAATATATATACACTCAACGCTGGAACACCCAGATATATTATAAAGGAAATATTATTAGAACTAAGGAGAGAAATAGGACCCAGTACAATAACAGCAGGAGATGTCATCAACACACCACTTTCAGCATTGGAGAGATCATCCAGACAAAAAATCAGCAACAAAACATTGGACTTAATCTGCACTATAGAACAAATGGATCTAATAGATATTTACAGAGCATTTTTATCTAACAGCTGAAGAATACACCTTCTTTTTCTCAGCACATGGATCGTTCTGTCATTCTCAAGACTAGTTCATATGTTAGGTCAGAAAACAAGTCTTAAAACATCCTAAAAAATTAAAATGATATCAGATATCTTCTTTGATCACAATGGAATAAAGTAGAAATCAATAACGGGGAATTTTGGAATTATTTCCATGTATTTGTATAGTTTCCAAAATTCCTTCTGAATGTCCAGTGGGTCAATAAAGAAATTAAGAAGAAACTTGAAAAATTTTCTTGAAACACATGATAATTAAAACACAACATACTAAAACCTATAGGATATAGCAAAAGCAGTACTAAGAGGAAAGTTTGTGGCTATATATGCCTACATTAAAAAAGAATAAAACTTCAAATAAACAACCTAATGACACATCTTAAAGAACGAGAAAAGCAAGAGCAAACCAAACCCAAAGTTAGTGGAATAAAAGAAATAATAATGATAAGAAACGAAGAAAACAATACAAAAGATCAATGCAACAAAAGTTGCTTTTCTGAAAAGTTAAACAAAGTTGACAACCTTTAGCCAGACTAAGAAAAAAGAGAGAAGATCCAAATAAATAAAATCAGAGATGAAAAGAAATATTACAACTGTTACTGCAAAAATTCAAAGAATCATTAGTGGCTACTTTGAGCAACTGTATGCCAAAAAACTGGAAAACCTAGACTAAATGAACAAATTCCTAGACTCATACAACCATCCAAGATTGAACCATGAAGAAATAAAAACATCTGAATACGATAGTAACAAAAATGAGATTGAATCTGTAATAAAAAATCTCCCAGTAAAGAAAATCCCAGGATGCAATGACTTAACTGCTGAAATCTACCAAACATTTAAAGAAGAACTAATTACCAATCCTACTTCTACTATTCTTAAAAAATAGAGGAGGATCGAATACTTCCAGAATCACTCTACAAGCCCAGTCCTATTATGATACCAAAATCAAAGACACATGAGAAAAAGAAAAGTATAGGCCAATATCTCTGATGAATACTGAAACAAAAATTCTCCACAAAATACTAGCAAATTAAATTCAACGATATATTAAAAAATCATTCATCATGAACAAATGGGATTTATCTCTGGACGGAAGAATGGTTCAGCATATGCAAATCAATCAATGTGATATATGAACAGGATGAAGGATAAGAACCATATTATCATTTCAATTGATGCTTAAAAAACATTGAATAAAATTCAACATCCCTTCATGATAAAAACCCTCAAAAATCTGGTTATAGAAGAAACGTACCTCAACATAATAAAACCCATATATAACAGACAAACACCTAGTATCATACTGAATGGTGAAAAACTGAAAGCCTTTCCTCTAAGATCTGGAACACAGCAAGGATCCCCACTTTCACCACTGTTACTCAACATAGTGCTGGAGGTCCTAGCTAGAGCAATCAAACTAGAGAAAGAAGTAAAAGGCGTCCAAATTGAAAAGGAATAAGTCAAATTAGCCTTGTTGGCATGTGATATGATCTTATATCTGGAAAAACCTCAGTACTCCACAAAAAACAGTTAGAACTGATTAACAAATTCCCTGAAGTTTCAGGATACAAAGTCAACATACAAAAAATCACTAGCATTTCTATATGCCAACAGTGAACAATCTGAAAAAGAAATTAAAAAGTAATTTTATTTACAGTAGCCACAAATAAAAATACTCAGAATTAACCAAAGAAGTAAAAGGTCTGTATAATGAAAAGTATAAAACGCTGATGAAAGAAATTCAAGATGACACAGAAATGGAAATATATTCCATGTTCATGGATTGGAAGTATCAATATTGTTAAAATGTCCATACTACCAGAGCACTCTACAGACTTAATGTAATCTCTATTGAAATATCAATGACATTCTTCACAGATATAGAAAAACACAATTCTAAAATTTATATGAAATCATAAGAGACCCAGAATAGCCAAAGCTATCCAAGCAAAAAGAACAAAATTGAAGAAATCACATTACTTGACTTCAAATTACACTATGGAGGTAGAGTAACCAAAAGAGCATAGTACTGGCATAAAAACAGACACATAGACAAATAGAAGAGAATATAGAACCCAGAAATAAACCCACACACCTACAGTGAACTCATTTTTGACAAAGGTGCCAAGAACCTCCACTGGAAAAAAGACAGTCTCTTCAGTAATGGTGCTGGGAAAATTGAACTACAAAGCTACAGTGATGAAAATAGCATGGTACTGGTGCCAAAAACAGAGATATAGACCAATGGAACAGAACAGAGGCCTCAGAAGTAACATGACACATCTACAACCATCTGATCTTTGACAAATCTGAAAAAAAAGCAATGGGAAAAGGATTCCCTATTTAATAAATGGTGTTGGAAAAACTGGCTGGCTGTATGCAGAAAGCTGAAACTGGATCCCTTCCTTATACCTTATACAAAAATTAACTCCAGATAGATTAAAGATTTAAACATAAGAGCTAACACCATAAAAGCTCTAGGAAAAAACCTAGGCAATATCATTCAGGAAACATAGGCATAGGCAAGGACTTCATGACTAAAACACCAAAAGCAGTGGCAACAAAAGCCAAAATAGACAAATGAGATCTAATTAAACTAAAAGGCTTCTGCACAGCAAAGGAAGCTATCATTAAAATGAACTGGCAACCAACAGAATGGGAAAAAATTTTTGCAATCTACCCATCTGACAACGGGCTAATAACCAGAATCTACAAAGAACTGAAACAAATTTACAAGAAAAAAACAACCCCATCAAAAGGTGGGCAAAGGATATGAACAGACACTTCTCAAAAGAAGACATTTATGCAGCCAACAAACATATGAAAAAACCTCATCATCACTGGTCATTAGATAAATGCAAATCAAAACCACATTGAGATACCATCTCAGGCCAGTCAGAATGGCAGTCATTAAAAGATCAAGAGACAACAGATGCTGGAGAGGATGTGGAGAAATAGGAATGCTTTTACACTGTTGGTGGGAGTATAATTAGTTCAAACGTTGTGGAAGACAGTGTGGTGATTCCTCAAGGATCTGGAACTAGAAATACCATTTGACCTAGCCATCCCATTACTGGGTATATACCCAAAGGATTATAAAACATTCAACTATAAAGACACATGCACACATGTTTATTGTGGCACTGTTTACAATAGCAAAGACTTGGAACAAATCCAAATGCCGATCAATGATAGACTGGATAAAGAAAATGTGGCACATATACACCATGGAATACTATGCAGCCATAAAAAAGAATGAGTTCATGTCCTTTGCAGGGACATGGATGAAGCTGGAAACCATCATTCTCAGCAAACTGACACAAGAACAGAAAACCAGACACCGCATTGTTCTCCCTCATAAGTGGATGTTGAACAATGAGAACACATGGACACAGGGAGAGCAACATCACACACCAGGGCCTGTCGGGGGGTGGGGGCATTGGGGAGGGCTAACATTAGGAGAAATACCTAATGTAGATGATGCAGCAAACCACCATGGCACATGCATACCTATGTAACAAACTCATATGCAGAAGAGTGAAACCAGACCCTTATCTCTCACCATATGCAAAAACTAAATCAAAATGGATTAAAGACTTAAAGCCTCAAACTATGAAACTACCACAGGAAAACAGTGGGGAAACTCTCCAGGATACTGACCTAGGAAAAAATTTCTTGAGTCATGCCCCACAAGCCAGACAACTAAAGCAAATGAGGTCACATCAAATTAAAAGGCTTCTGCACAGCAAAGAATACAATCAACAAGGTGACAAAACAGTTTATAGAATGGTAGAAAATATTTGCAACTACTCTTCTGAGAAGAGATTAATGACCAGAATATATAAGGAGCGCAAACAACTTTATAGAAAATATATTAATTAAACAATGGCAAAATATTTGAATAGAAACTTTTCAAAAGAAGGCATACAAATGGCAAACAGCAATATGAAGAGATGCTCAACATCACTGATCATCAGAGAAATGCAAATCAAAACTACAATGAGGTATCATCTCTCCCCAGTTGAAACGGTTTCTATCCAAAAGACAAGCAGTAACAAAGGCTGGCGAGGACGTGGAGAAATGGGAACCCTCGTACACTGTTTTTGGGAATGTAAATTAGTACAGCCGCTATGGAGAACAATTTGGAAGTTCCTCAAAAAACTAAAAATAGAAATACCATATGATCCAGCCACTCCACCACTGGGTATATACTCAAAAGAAAGGAAATCAGTGTATAAAAGAGAGATCTTCACTCTCACATTCACTGCAGTACTGTTGATAATATCCAAGGTTTGGAAGTAACCTGTGTCTATCAACAGATAAATGGATTTTTAAAATGTGGTACTTAAAAACAATGGGGTACTATTCAGCTGCAAAAATGAATGAGGTTCTGTTATTTGCAACAACATTGATGGAACTGGAGCTCATTACGTTAAGTGAAATAAGCCATGCACACAAGGACAAATACCACACGAATCTAGGATGGCCACCTTGCACCGGATACTGAATCGTTACAACCCCGATTTCTTTAGCTAAACAATGTTGTCAGGATAATAAGATTGTGTATATAGAGTAGCTACTTTGGTGCGCATAGGTAATTTACTTGTGGGATCTAAAAATCAAAACAATTGTACTTGTGGAGATAGATGGTGAAACATGATTACCAGAGTCTGGGAATGGTCATAGGAGTTGGTGGGGAGGTGGGGATGGAATGGGTACAAAAAATAGAAATAAAAAATGAATAAGACCTAGTTATTTGATAGCACAACAGGGTAACTATAGTCAATAATAATTTCGTTGTACATTTAAAAATAAAGAGTGCAACTGGAGTGTTTGTAACACAAAAGGTAAGTGCTTGAGGGGATGGATGCCCCACTTTCTGTGATATGATTATTATACATTGCGAATCTGTATTAAAACTTCTCAAGGCCCAGGGGCATAGTAGCTTATGCCTGTAATCCCAACAGTTTAGGAGGCTGAAGCAGGAAGATTACCTGAGGCCAGGAGTTCAAGACCATCCTGGGCAACATGGCAATGCCCCATCTCTCCAAAAAATACAAAAATTAGCCAAGCGTGGTGGCACAGATCTGTAGTACCAGCTGCTAGGGAAGCTGAGATGGGAGGATCCCTTGATACCAGGAGGTCGAGGCTGCAGTGAGCCATTATCATGCCACTGCGCTCCAGCCTGGATGACAAAGCAAGACCCTGTCTCCAACAAACAAACAAATAAAAAACTCTTGTATCCCATAAATACATACCCTTACTATGTACCCACAAAAATTAAAAAAAAAAATAGCTGAGTGCAGTGGCTCACACCTGTGATCCCAGCAGTTCGGGAAGCTGAGGCAGGGGGATTGCTTGAACATGAGATCAGCCTCAGGAACACACTGAAACCCTCTATCTCTACAAAAATAAAAAGTTAACCAGGCATGGTGGTGCATGGCTGTGGTCCCAGCTACTCAGGAGGCTGAAGCAGAAGAATTGTTTGAGCCCAAGAGGTTAAGGTTGCAGTGAGTTGTGATTGTGCCATTGCCTTCTGACTTGGGCAACAGAGAAAGCCCCTGTCTCAAAAAAAAAAATCATTAAAAAAAAAGTAAACAAGAAAAACGTGAGAAATATATGTACCCATCTTTTAAATTTCTTGTTAGGTTTTAAAAGGAAATATACATGTTGGTATGCTGCCTTTTATATTTCTTATCTATGCTTTTTAACGTGTATTTGTGTGGCAGTTGTGGCAATGTTAAATGGTTTATAACTCTGGCCCTAGAATAAATGTGCCTCTGTTTGAATCCAGAATTGCTGCCTTGCACTGGGTACTGAACCTTTACAACCCCAGTTTCTTTATCTAAACGATATTGTGAGGATAAAAAGATTATATATATCAAGTAGCTACTTTTGTGCACATAAGTAATACATTAATATATTTTAGAATTGTTAATATGCATACACATGTCTCATAGCGAAACCTCAGTGTCTGTGAGTAAAGGGTTATAGTTAGTTTTATGTTGTGAAAGATTGTACTGTATTTGTCAAGATTATCTGTTTCAATATTATAGAGCACAAAAGGTAAAATTTCAAAATTTTCTTCTTTACTAACTTTAATCACTTGAATGAGAAAGTTTTTTTTAATTTATTATTTTTTTTGAGATGGAGTCTCGCTCTGTTGCCCAGGCTGGAGTGCAGTGGCGCGATCTTGGCTCACTGCAACCTCTGCCTCCCGGGTTCAAGCAATTCTCCTGCCTCAGCCTCCTGAGTAGCTGGGACTACAGGCAGCCACCACCACGCCCAGCTAACTTTTTTATTTTTAGTAGAGACAGGGTTTCACCATGTTGGCCAGGCTGGTCTCAAACTCCTGACCTTGTGATCCACCCACGTCGGCCTCCCAAAGTGCTGGGATTACAGGTGTGAGCCACCACGCCAGGTCAAGGAAATTTGTTTTAAGTTAAACAGTGTAGGTCAAGAATCCTCAGGAATTTGAGGATCCAGATTCACTGTGTACAGACATGGAGGATTTTTTTCCTGGGACATCTTTAAGTTATCTCTTGGCCTCTTCTAACAAATTTCCCCATATGTTACTGAATTTATTCTACTAGGCTATAAATTCTAACAAATGTAAAGGATTATACAAATAGAAAGGCCTACTTAGAATGATCAGTGTGCTGAAACTTTGTGAAAATTCAAATTATCAAATATTCCGAGAAAAAGTAAAATAGAATTGGGGATTCCAAAGGGTTTAACATTTTAAGGTTAAAAATGAAACATTTTAAATTTAATAGATTGTTCAACACTAGCCCCCCAAAGGAGCAAACATTTAGCAGATGTGTTACTGGCAATCTGGAGTATTCAAAAACAGTTGAGGTTTGTCAGAACCAAATGAACACCCACCATGCCTTCTTCCCAAGCTGACTCTTGGCTGTATGTGGAAAATACAGAAGAATCTCTTCCCGTTCCACATCCTGACTCAAATCCAAAGCACGGCAACTTTCAGAAGAGGAGGACGTAACATCTCTCCTCTATCTCATCATACATAGAGCAGCTTCAGATTTTGTGAAAACTGTGTGGTTTTTGTAGAATGTTATCATTCAGCAGTTAAAACAAGTACTTTCAGAGCCACCGAGATACACTTTGCTTGTTCTGAGATGACAATATTATTTTCAAAATGTTCTTATATTAATAACGTATGTTCTTTCACTACCCTAGCACGTATTTTGTTAACTTTTTTGGCTAGCTATGGATCTATTCAATTTATTTGTCTTTTTACTGTCAAATTAGCTGCTCATCTTAAACTAATCAATCCAAAATGCTGTCTACTATGTAAAATTATTTTGATAGACTGTCAACTACTGACTCTGTTTTATACTGACAGTGCTTACCGATTTCTCCAGGCTGACTGATTCTCCTAATATTCTTTTTGATAAAATAATATGTTGTAATTTTTTCATGGATTTATTAAACATTTGAGAGATCTAAATTTCAACTTTTAAATTTTATAAATGAGAACGTTCATTCGTTGAACACATGCTTATCATGTACCTATTTTTAAAATATTTTTAAAAAATAGCTTTAGATTTACAGAAAGCCGCAAAGATAGTACAGCGAGTTCCTGTGTGCCTTTCCTCAGCTCTCCCAAATGTTATCCTACGTAACCACGGTAAATCTGCCGAAAGTAACACAGTACATCACCAATTACTAAACTCCATACTTTATTCTCACCTTGCTAGCCTCACACAATGTTCTTCTGTCCCAGGGTCCAACTAAGGTCTCACGCTGTGGTCAGTTTTCCTGCCTTCTTGCCTCCTCCCATCTGGAACGGCTCCTCGGTCTTCCCTTGTCTCTCATGACCAATCACAGTCTGGGTTTATTTATGTGCTCTCACGGCTGGATTGAGGTTGCCCTTTCTGGTTTCTGTGCTTTTTTCAGTGCATCGTATCGGATGACCCATGTCTGATTACGTCTTGTTCACTTGGCTAGGATGGTGTCTGCTGGGTTTCTTCACTATAAAGTTACTATTTTTCTCTTTCTATTTAATAAATGTTTTGGGAGAGTTACTTTGAAACTATGCAAATATCTAGTTTTTCCTTTTTTCCCATGGATTTTGGCATCTGTTAGTGGATCTTGCTTACAATTTCTCTGTTGTGTTTGCTTAATGGTAATTTTGTGTCTGCCTCATTGTTTCTACATTTGTTCATTGGATTTCTTCTGTAAGGAAAAGCTCTCTCTTCTTATTTATCCGATCATTTTTGTATGTCAGCATTAACTCAAGCATATTTCTTATTTTATCTTATGGCCTGCTATGGTTATTCACTTTCTTGATCAGATTGCTTCAACTTTGGCCATTGGGAGCGTTTGTGAGTTGGCCCCTCAGTCCTTTCAACATGCCACCATCATTTTTTTTTTAGCACTTCCCTCCTTTCTGGAACCATAGATCCTCCAAAGCTCCTCTTGTATTTTTGCTGTCCCAGTCCTGGAATCAACCACTTCTCTAAGGAGCCCCAGTTTCTTCTATTGGGGAATGGTATTAAAAACTAAAATATAGGTGCTAGTATTGAGCACTTATTAAGTGCTAGGCTCTGTTCTGGAAGTGTGATGACTAATTGTGAGCAAACAGACCAATATCCAGTCACTTCTGGAGCCTGCATTCTAGTGTGGGAACATAAACAGTATTATAATAAATCAGTAATGTCTCTACCTTGAAAGAAGGTGCAAAGGGCTGAGAGTAAAATTCAAGGGGTAGAAAGGAGATGGAAGTTCTGGAGACAATGGGAAGATTGATGGAGATCAAAATGCAAAATTAAAGAGATTAGGATGAGCCTTGTTGAAAAGGCAACACTGAGCCAAGACTTGAGGGAGTAAAGAACTTGTCTTCACTGATTTGGGCCGTATAACAAAATACCATAGGCTAGGTGGCTTAAATAACAGACATTTGTTTCTTACAGTTCTGGAGGCTGGAAAGTCCAAGATCAATATGACGGCTTATTTGGTTCTTGATGAGGGCCCTCTCCTTGGCTTGCAGATGGCCACCAGGTCACTGTTGCTCACATGGGGTCTCTCCAATATGAGCAGGTGGAGAGAGATCTGTCTTCTCCTTCTAATAAGGGCACCAATCTCATCATGAGTCCCATCGTGGCTTAGGGCTTCAACACGAGTTTGAGGGGGACCCAAGCATTCAGTTTGTAACAGAAGTTGACTGCCAAATATCTGGATGAAGTGCATTCAAGGAAGAGAAAGTCTATGGAAAGCCCTTGGGCTTAAGAGAGCCTGTGTGCTCCAGGAACATGACAAAGGTCAATGTGACCAGAGGAAAAGGTACAGAAGATGAGGCCCAAGAGGCAGGATGAGAGACAGGACCACATGAGGCCACATAACTCAGGGCCCTACAGGTCACTGTAAACTCGGAAGATATGAGCAGAGGAATGGCCAGAACTGATGTAGGTTTTTAGGTATCACATTGGTTGCTGCATTGAGAATGGACTGTATGGTGGCAGGGGTGGAGGTTGGTTGACCAGTTAGGGGACTGCAGTAACCCAGGCAAAAGATGAGGGCAGTCGGGTGAAGGTGATGGAGAAGGAGGTGATCACAGAAAGCTAGATATTTTAGATATTTTGATTTAGAGCTACAGCACCTCACTTCTTGCTGGATGAAACGTGGGGCAAGTGAAAAAGAGAATTTAGATTTTGGTTTGAGCAGCTGGAAATATGGAGTTGTCATCAACTGAAATGCAAAAGACTTTATGTAGAGCAGGTTCTGGAAAAGGATCAGAGCCTTTGCTTTCTTATTTCCTAACAGTATTCACCTAGCCATGATGCTCTGGTGGTCAAATGTATCTGGGGCTCATAACAGATCTGGCATCTAGTAACAGCCAAGCAGATTGTTGAAGGTGTTATGTTCTTGGTGACAGTGCTCATTATCACCATCAACATCATCACCTCTGACATATCCCAGAGTCTTTAAGAGAAGAAGAGAGGTTGATAGAAAGAGCTGGATATTTCTGGAAACCAGTGACTGGCTAGTTTAATCCCCTAATTTTGCAAAAGAGACAATTTTGAACTGAAGTAGTGAAAGAATCTTTCGTGATTCTCCAATTTCCCTGTTCCCTTAGAGGATATTTTGAGAGAAAAATAGTTGTTTATGTGTTAAAGCCACCGAGATTGTGGGATACTTTGTTAGAGCACTTTGTTAGAGCAATATGATTAACCCTTTTGACTGTCAACCACAGTAAGCCATTATAGAAGTTGGCGTTATGATTTCCAGTTACACCTTCCACTATTCCATGATGATATATGATTGTGCATTTAAAATATCGCTTAAAAGTTACAGTGAAAATGAATATGATGGTGTATATAAAAGAAGGCACTAGCTTGGGAGAAAAAGTGATTGTCTTCAAAATAGAGTAATTTGTCTGTTGCAACCACCAATATGTTAACCGTACACTGGGTATCTTTCTAGGAGTCGGGATTTGGTGTGGCATGAAAGAGGGAGAGAAGGCCGGGCACTGTGGCTTATGCCTATAATCCCAGCACTTTGGGAGGCCGAGGCAAATGGATCACCTGAGGTCAGGAGTTTGAGATCGGCCTGGACAACATGGTAAAACTCTGTCTCTACTAAAAATACAAAATTAGTCAGACATGGTGGTCTGCACATGTAATCCCAGCTACTCTGAGGACTGAGGCAGGAGAATCCCTGGGAGGCGGAAGATGCAGTGTGCTGAGATTGCATCACTTCACTTCAGCCTGGGCGGCAGAGCAAGACTCTGTCTCAAAAATGGAAAAGAGAAAGACCTCCAGGAGAGGGAGAGGAAAGGCCTTAGCACCCTCACCGGGGCTCCAGGCGGACCGTTTCTGGGAGAGGCAACTCACTTTTTCTTTTGGAGGGCTGTGCAATTGCAGAGTAATGTGACCTCACTCAGGAGCATTATCTAAGAAACACTGCAAGGCATTAGAAGTCTTTCTGTTTTAGCTTTTACCTTCCTTCATGTAATGCATCTTGATGGTTTAAAGAATAAATTTTTCAAAGTTTATTATTGGAAAAGAACTCTCCAACACCTTCCCAAGTCCTCTTCAACAGAGCCTTTGACATTTGCAAGTGTTTGTTTTGGTTTCTATTTTTATGTCTCTAGATACATACTTATCACACTTCTTCCTTTTTTCAGTTTTTGACATTATGAGAAGAGATTTTATCTCTTGTTCCTGTTGCTTTCAATACATACCACACATACACACACACAAACACGCACAAACACACACACACGCGCACACACACACACATACACAAACACACAAAAACAAACACAAACACAAAAAACACACAAAAACACAAACACACACAAAAACACACACAAACACAAATGCATACACACAAACACACAAAAACACACATACACACACAAACACGCACACACACAAATGCACATACACACACACACACACACCCTATTTCCTCATCTTCAATACTCTCAGTATAATTATATTTTAGTTTAAATCAATATTTACTGTTTACATTATTACTATTATGAAATGTTATTCAGAGCTGAACCTACTACCATGGTGCAATTACTTGCCCTTTTTCCTTTTATGATTTTTGTCTTGTTTTCAATTGCTTAGTTTTCTATAAACTTATCAGCATTTCCACCCCAAACTCCCCTCCGAGATGTTTAAATCTCATTAAAATATATCAATTCTATATTTTTTAAATGTTTTCAATTCTGCTCCTTTTGTACAGTTCTATGGTCTTAAAGAAAGTTCTGCAAGGCATTTTAGACCTCCTCCAGGGCTCCAAGCCTCCCCAGCTGCCAGCCTGGAATGCCCCTCTTCCATGTCCTGAGGGCGGCCTTTGGCTCTTGACATGGACACCCTACGCCCTGGACACTTGGACCCGGTCACTGAATTACTCTTTTCTCTGTGCAGCTCCTCGTCGGGCATCTTCCCGAGAAACGGTAGAATAGAGACACGTTCATGCAGCCCTCACATTTAATAGAAGTTTTTCTAGGTTTAAGGT
Organism: Cacajao melanocephalus; assembly: GCA_963573385.1. Taxonomy (NCBI): domain Eukaryota; kingdom Metazoa; phylum Chordata; class Mammalia; order Primates; family Pitheciidae; genus Cacajao; species Cacajao melanocephalus. The sequence goes on from CAUYLG010067371.1 coordinate 130,160, forward strand.
TGGAAATAATTTCTCATCGGGACTTTAAAAGTTTTGTTTCATTGCTTCCAGCTTTCAGTTTTGCTACTGAGGAATACAAAGGCATTTTTAATCTCCATCTTTCGTATCTGACAGTGTTTTTCTTTCTTTAAACTTATACTTGTTCTCAGAATTGTGATATTTCACAATGTTAGGCTTGATTTTATTTTAAAAAATGTATTGTGTTGGCTACTCTATCCACTTTTTAAATTTGAAATTTATGTCCTTCCATTTTGGAAAACATCCTCGAAGATTTTAAACATCATTTTTTACTCTCTTAATGTGTTTTGCTCTTTCTGAAATTCTTTTTTGAGTTTTGAGTGTTGGATCTCCTGAGCTGATTCTCTCTTTTTCCTGTCTTTTCTTTCTTATTACTCATAACTGACCTTTTGGTCTATGTTTAGGAACTTTTTCTAATCTTATCTTCCAACGTGTTTACTGAATTTGCACAAATCTTAGTTTTTGTTTTTCAGAACTTCTCACCTTGCTTTTTTTTTTTTTTTTTTTTTTTTTTTTTTTTTTAAGATGGAGTCTCACTCTGTTGCCAGGCTGGAGTGCAGTGATCTCAACTCACTGCAACCTCCACCTCCCAGGTTCAAGCGATTCTCCTGCCTCAGCCTCCTGAGTAGCTGGGATTACAGGCACCTGCCACCACGCCTGGCTAATTTTTGTGTTTTTAGTAGAGATGGGGTTTCACCATGTTGGCCGGGCTGGTCTCAAACTCCTGACCTCAGATGATCTGCCTGCCTTGGCCTCCTAAAGTACTGGGATTACAGGCGTGAGCCACTGTGCCCGGTCTTCCTTTATTTTTTTAGAGTGGTTTTAAGTTCATGGCAAAATTGAAGATAAGGTACAGAGAATTCACACATACCCTCTCTGCCCTCCACCACCCTCCCTCACTATCAGCATCCCCCAGCAACACAGTATGTTTATGACAATTGATGAGCCCACATTGACATATCAGAATCCATACAAGTCTGTCATTTACATGATTATCCGTCAAAGTCCATAGTTTACCCTGGGGTTCACTCTTGCACATTCTGTGGGTTTGGACAAATGTATGTGGAGGAGTATCCGTCATTATAGTACCATGCGTGCTCCACTAGTCATCCCTCATTCTCCACCAATCCCTGTCAAACACTGATCCTTTCACTGTCTCCATAGTTTTGTGTTTCCCACAATGTTATATCGTCATCATGATACAGTATGTGGCCTTTTCAGATTGGCTGCTTTTACTTAGGAATATGCATTTAAGTTTCCTTTTTGTTTCTTCATAGCTTGATACTTATTTTTTTAGTGCTGGATAATATTCCATTGTCTGGATGTTCCACAGTTTTTTCAGTATTCAACTACTGAAGAACATATTGGTTGGCAATTACAAATAAAACTGCTATACACATATGTACAGATTGTTTTGTATACATATGTTAAGCTTCTTTGGGTAGATATGAAGGAGCATGATTGCTGGATTACATCCTAGGAGTATGTATAGTTTTGTAAGACACTGTCAAACTGTCTTCCAAGGTGACTGTATCATTGTGCATTCACACTGGTAATGGCCCTTTTTTAATGAATAATTTTTTAAACAACATCCTGCTCTTATTTCTGGGATGCAGTGTCTCCCCTTTCATTCTCCTTATAGGAATTCTGTAACAGTATAGTATGAAGATGCTATAATGATAGCCTTATAATTATTAAGGTTTTATTTCCCTGCATACTTTCTCCTTTCTTCCGGTAGCCTTTTCCACATTGGTGGGTTCTGCTCATTATCTTTGGTAGAAGAGGCTTCCCCAGATAATTAGTCGTTCTTTCTGGATGTTTCTATTTAAGGATGGGCCACCAAGATAGTGAGTGGGAGATCTGTACGTGGACTACTCAGTGGTGGGCTTTACAAGTTGCAAATGGGGTGGACAGTGCCACTGGGGAGCCCCTGATCTCATTGTAGGTTTTTCTTCTGTCTGTCCAGGATTTCTGCAGAAGTCCCTTTCTGTCTCCTCTCGGATCTGTTAGAGTACCTTGTAGATTTCTGCGTATCAAGTGAGAGAAGAGGACTACAGGATTCACATTTGATATAGAAATTTTCACTTCATATCCCTGTGTTTATAATTATACTCATCTTCCCACTGCACCTCAGCTTTTCCAAGTGCCCTGTGTCAAGTGACCTCAATGTTACTCTCCAGAGAAGATAAAACTGCAGGAGTTCTGCTGAGATCATACAGCTCTCTCTCTCTCTCTCTCTCGCTCTCGTTCTCTCTCTCTTTCCTTGTGTGTGTGTGTGTGTGATTATGGTTGAGGAGGGGTATCTGGTAGTGTAACAGTTGTTTGTTTGTTTGTTTTTAAATTGAGACAAGGTCTCGCTATGTTGCCCAGGCTGGAGTGCAGTGGCTATTCACAGGCGCGATCCCACTACTGATCAGCACAGGAGTTGTGACCAGCTCTGTTTCTGACCTGGGCCGGTTGACCCTTCCTTAGGCAACCGGGTGGTCCCCGGCTCGTGGAAGCTCACCATATTGATGCCAAGTGCGGACACCCAACGGGCCTCATGCACTACAGCCCAGAACTCCTGGACTGAAGCGATCCTCCAGCCTCAGCCTCCTGATAGCTGGGACCACAGGCACATTCCACTGCACCCGGCGGTGTAACAGTTTCTTAAATAACCTTTTAACTAATTCTATTCATAATCTGCTTTCATTTCCAAAGCCATCTGGGTGCTTCTAATTCCTGAGATTTTTGGAAATTCTGAGCTGACACAAGGTTTTCTTCTTGGCTGTCATCAGTGCAGGCTCAGGATTCAGTTTTCTTAGTTCTACAAGTAAGTTTCCATTTTTTCTTTTGCAATTATATTAATACCATCTCTTGTCCTATAACCTTTGTCCTAGTAACCACCCGTACCACTTAAAATCCCTTTTTCCTTTTGTTTCCGTGAAATTTTTCTGAAAAACGAAGTTAAATCATGTGTCTAGTCAGCAACAGTTTGCAACTTAAAATGTTACCTAACAGTATATTGTAAATATATAGCATTTTCCATCTTGGTAGATTTGTTAAGGAACATTTTAAGGTTTTGTACAGAGGTCTTAAAGTTGAGTAATGCAGCCAGTCTTCATTGAGAACATTTTTTATTTCCAGTTTCTTGCATTTACTATCTGCTATTACAGCATTTTCAATATAATTCTAGACACTGCAGCAAAAACAAAAATTAATTAGCTTCTTCTGCTGCAGGATCCCATCCAGGATATCACATTACATTTAGTAATCATATCTCCTTAGGCTTCTGGAGACTGTGACTGCCTTTCCTTATTTTCAATGACTTTAAAATTTTGAGGCATACTGGGTAACATTTTGCAGGACGTCCTTCCGTTTGGATTTGTCTGATGATTTTCTTACAACAGGATGACATTATGGGTGTTTTGGAGGAAGAACAAAGAGGTGAAGTGCCATGTTCATCATATACCAAGACTGCAGACTAGTAACATGCCATGTTAACCTTGATCAGGTGACTGAGACTGGCCAAATTTCTCCACTGCGAAGTTACTTTCCTCCCCCCACATTCTCTTTTTTAGAAGCAAGTCACTAGGCACTGTCCACGCTAAAGAGTTGGAGCATTCTGCTCCACCACCATGATGGGGAAATACCTGCGTAAATTATATAAAATTCTCTCTATAAGATTTGTTTTTCTCCCCTATTTACTTATTTATTAATAGTTTATTTATCTCAGTATGGGCTCACACGTTTTTAACTTACACTTTGGATTATAATCCAATACTACATTACTTATTTGGTCCAAACTGTCCAACCTTTGGCCACTGGGAGTCGTTCAGTCGACTCTTGTGTCCCTTTGACATGCCCCAATCATTTTGTGTTTGGGGAACTTCTCTATTTTCTGGCACTGCAAAGTCCTCCAGGCTTATCTTGTGTATTCCCTGCCCCAGTCCTAGAATGGACCCTTGTTCCTTTTTGTGGAGAGTAATACAAGAAACTGAGACCTGGATACTGGTGAGCTCGTAGGTATTGGGATGTCCTTGCTTCTGGACCTTCTCAATGAACACAGCTAGGTGACATGTGTGCGTAGTAACTAACCCGTGCACACCCACACACACATTTCTATATGGAACTATCTGGATCAACATTAAGCTAAACATGAGCTCATGCTGACGTCTCAGACTAACCCAGTACCACACACCTCATTCTAGCCTATGTTGCATGTCTGTGACCTTTCAGTCTAACAGTGAGAAACCTGATGGCCACCACCCACCATTCAGTGACTTACTCGTTCAGTCCCAGTGCACATGTACTTATGGCAGTTTCAATATTGTAAACCCCGTATACCAACTAGCACAATCGACTGTATAGTTCCTTTTGTTTTCAGTCTTATGGATACTGGTCCTTTCCAGAGTTACTTACATTAATATCACTTTTCCTCACCCTCTCCAGTGATGCTATGACACGCATCTGTGGTACTGTTGGATTATTTTATCAGTTTGTAGTCCATGCAGGGTCCCCAGTTATCCAAAAACTTAAAAAAATATATATAAACATTAAGCGTCACTGTTTGTGCTGTAAAGTTCTCAGGGTTTTGATGAATGCATTATGTTGTTTATCCACTACTACATTACTGTACCAAGTAGTCTCACTTCCTTACAAAATCTCCTGTACTTCACATAGTCAAAACCTTCTCTCTCCAAATCCCTAGGAACCAACTATCTCTCTTCTGTTTCTGCAGTTTTGCCATTTCTAGAATGTCATATGAATGAATCACACAGCATGTGGCCTTCTCAGATTGGCTTTTTTTATGTAGCAATGGACATTTAATATTCAGCCATGTTATTGTGTGGATTCATAGCTTATTCCTCTTTGTCAGTGAAGAACATTCTGTTAGTTTGTTTATCTTTAACCTATTGAAAGCCTATCTTGGTTGCTTCCAATTTTTGGTGATTATAGATAAAGCTGCTGTAAATATTTATGTACAGGATTTTTTGGTCAACATAAGTTTTAAAATTAGTTGGGTAAATACCTGTCATTGTTAGATCACATGGTAAGACTGTGTTTAGCTTTGGAAGAAATTGCCAAACTGTCTTCCGAAGTAGCTATATAATTTGCATTCCCACCAACAATGAATTCTATTATTTCTCTGTTGCTCTGCATCCTTGCCAACAACAGGTCAGATTTTTTTTTTTAATTTCAGGCATTCTAATGGGTGTGTAGTGGTATTTTGTTACTGTTTTAACTTGCATTTCTACTGTACTAAATGATGCTTATTTGCCACCTTCATGTCTTCTTTGGTAAGGGATCTATTCAGATCTTTTCCTCATTTTTTTGTCTTTAAGTTTTTATTTTGAAATAATTTCAAACTTACAGAAACGTTGCAAGATTGGTATAAATATTGAATACCTTAACTCATTTTTCCTGATACTTATATACTTAAATATTACCATATTTACCATAATTCCTTCATTTTTTTTATCTTTCTCTCTCTCCCCAAACACACACACACACACACACACACACACACACACATATGTGTATCAATAAAGATACCTACATCTAGGTAGATATCTATCTAATCTATCTAAAATTATTTGAGAATAAATTGCAGATATGCCCAGATGTCCCTTATTATTTTAGTGCATAGTTCCTAAAAGCAAGTATACTGTCATACACAAATGCAATTATGTGCATGACAATCAATACATTAGATTATGTGGCAGTGTCATATCAGTGATGTAACTGCCACAATCTTTTCATAGATCTCATGAGTCGTGGCTATTTCTCTTTAGCCTTCATTAGCTTTTCTCTTCCCTTTTCACGACCTTGGAATTTTTTAAGAATATAGGTCAGACATTTTGCAAATGCCCCTTAGTTTTAGTTTGTTTGATATTTTCTTATGATTTAATTCGTAACACTTACATTTGGCAGAAATGCCCCAGATACAATGCTGTGTTTATCTCCAGTTATCTTATCAGGAGGTATAAGATGTTGGTTCACCCACTTAACTGTTGATAAACTTTATCACTTGGTTAAGATGGTGACTGCATTTCTTCACCATATTTTCTTATGATTTAATTCATAACACATTTGGCAGAAATGTCCTAGATACAATGCTGTGTTTATCTCCAGTTATCTTATCAGGAGGTATAAGATGTTGGTTTACCCACTTAACTGTTGATGGACTTTATCACTTGATTAAGATGGTGCCTGTATTTCTTCACCATATTTTTGCTTTCTCTGTTGTCTTTACTTCCTTCCTGATGGTCCATGTTTCCTTCCTGTATTCTCTTTTTTATGTTTCAATGTCTCCCTTAGACATTCTTTTACAGATCTGCTGGTGACAAAGTCTCTTAGGTGGTTTTTTTTGGTCTGGAAATGCCTTTACTTTCCCTGTATTCCTGAAATTAATTTTGGCAAATATAAAATTTGGAGATGACATGCCTTTTCTTTTGCCACTGAAAAATATTGTACCACATTTTTCTAGCGTCTGTGCTTCCGATAAGAAACCCACTGTTGTTCAGATTGCTTTTCCCCCCATAGATAAGGTGTCATTTACCTCTCAGTGCTTCCAGTACATGTGCTTTGTCTTTTGTTCACGGAAGCTTGTGTCCTCATATGAATTTCTCTGGTTTTATCTTGTTTGAGAATCACTCGTCTTTTTGAATCTGCAGGCTTGTGCCAAATTTGGAAAATTTTCAGCCATATTTAGTGTGATGTAAGGTCAAAATTCATTCTTTTGCATCTGTTGTTCCAGCACAATTTGTGAAAAGATAATCCTATCTCCCTTGGATGGTCCTGGCACCTCATCCGTTGACCGTAACTGTGTGGGCTCATGTCTGGATCTCACTTCTCTTCCACCGATTTCCACGGCTGTCTTTGTGCCAGTGCTACACCGTCTGAATTGCCATTGCTTTTGTTGCACATGTTTAAAATGGGAAGTGTGAGTCTTCCTACTTTGTCTTTCTTTCCCAACATGGTTTTGGATATTCTGGGCCTCTTGTAATTTCATATGAATTTTGGAATCATCATGTCATTTATAGGCAGCAGTCACCTGGAATTCTAATAGGGATTATATTGAATGTATAGATCAATTTATGGAGTACTGCCATAGTAATAATGTTAAGTCATACAATTCATGAATGTGAGATATTTTTCGAATCAATTAGATCTTCTTCAACATTGTTTTGTAGATTTAAGAGTACACATTTTTCACTTATTTCGTTAAATTTATTCTTAAATATTTATTCTTTTAAATGCCGCTGTATATGGAATTGCTTTCTTAATTTCATTTTTAGAATGTTCATTAAAGGAGTATAGAAATACAAATCTTTGTTTAATTGTATGGAAATATAATTGTATAGAAATACAATTAAACAAAGATTAATATTTATTAATCTAAATTTCAACCTTTCTGAATATGTTTTTTAGTGAATGTCTTAGAATTTTCTGAGTGCAAGATTAGGTCATTTGTAAGTAGATAGTTTTACTCCTTTCTTTCGAGTCTGCATTTTTTCTCTCTCTTTCTTTCCTTCTTCTTTTTTTTTTTTTTTTTTTTTTTTTTTTTTTGTTGTTGTTGTTGTTGTTGTTGAACTGCTGTGGCTAGAACCTCTAGCACAATGTTGAATAGAGGTGGGGAGAACATACATGCTTGTCTCATTCCTGATGTTGCAGGAAAACATCCAGTCTTTCATCGTTGAGCGGGACATTAATTTGGAGATTTTCATAGACTTTCTTTATCAGGCTGAGGAAGTCCCATTCAATTCCTAGTGTGTACAGTACAAACATCCCTAGAAATGTGCACTGTGGTCTCTCTCATTCCTGAATTCCTGCAGTATTTGGCAATTTGTGTTGCTGTAGAGGTAGCACCTGCAACATGTTGGCTTCATTGGCCTGTGGCCCCACTGGCATCATGAGAGGGCTGAGATGACACCTGCTGTGAGATGTTGAAAAATGGCCGGCTGAATGAATGAATGACAACCAGGGTTGGGACTGTGCCTATGTATCTATTTCACATGACCGGGCACAGAGTCATACTCTCAAAATGTTACCGATGATGAAGATGATCATTGATGCTAGCTTGATCTGTGCCCTAGATAATTTTACAAGGATTTGCAAGAAAGTTTCCTTCCCAAGAAATGTAATGGAGTAAAAACTATTTGCTTTGAGAAGAAACTGTTCTGCTGTTTTACTGTCAGATTCTTTTTTACTTTGTTTTAGAATGTGATTTATCTAATATGGGGCTAAAAGAAATGAATTTTACCCATAGAATTAAAAAAATAAACTGTTAGGAAGATAAAGAATTTATGAGGACTAAGTACGGATCACTTCCTGCTTGGATCTGATGGACCTGAGGCTTGAGGAGCACTCTAATTCTCTCTGTGTCTGTTTTGTACCTTCATTTAATCAGAACCCTGTCATTACCTGGATCATGAGCACGCTGCTTCTTTTCCCTTTAGTAATCCAAACGGTTATCATCAGTAATGTGAATCAGGAAAGAAAGGGCCAGGCACAATGGCTCCTGACTGCAGTCCCAGCATATAGGGAGGCAGAGGCAGGAGGATAGCTTGAGCCCAGAGTTCAAGACCTGCCTGGGCAACATAGCAAGACCCTGTTCTCCAGCAAAAAAAAAAAAAAAAAAAAGGAAAAAAGAGAAAAGAAAAACAAATAAATAAATGAGGGAAGAACTGATTCTCCTGTTGCTTTAGTCTTCAATCTTAGATGAAATTACAAACCAACTATACCAAAGCACACAACTTTCTACATTAAATGCCACAGTTGGTTTTCAGATATCTAACTGTGGATTTGAGATATCATGACTACAATTTTTCCAGACATTTAAAAATGCAAATTGCATATTGTGTCAAAATATTTTTAACATGGCTTTATTTCTTACTGTTTAGGATTAAATTTAGAGCGACTTCTTCCATCTTGGAGAATTCTAATAGTTAAAGAAATCAAGTAAAAATTAGTCCTCATAAGTAGATTAAAACAATGAAAACCAGGCCACTGATTGAATGGTTAAGTGTGTGCTGGACACGACAATGAATTTAACGCTCTCGCCAGCCTAGGAGAGCACACAGATGCAGGAAGAGGTTTGAAAACCTGCTTTTCCATTTTCTCTTCTTCCTCACCCCTTCTCTAATTTGCCTGATCTGTTTCCTTTTAAAACCTTGCTGTTATCAGTACCTTGTCCATTTTTACTCTGTTTCTCTTTGTAGACTAATTCCTTGCTGCTTCCTCATGGGAGATAAACTCATGCTCCGGTAAGACGAACATCTGTCTTGGGCTAGGAGAAGCAAAGGAAGATGCTTTTGTGGTTATCTCAAGAGCTAGGAAATAAGGCAACTGTATTAAATTGCCAAGGGGGGACAGCAGACCAACAAGGATGAAGAACCTTGAAAATGAAGAACCATTGTAGCTAAGCAAATACTTTCTCCTTTCAGTCAAAAAGCATTGAACCCCACCAAGTGTGGGCATAGGGGTGCAGGTCCTTGCCCACGAAATGCAACCGATGAAGAAAAACTTTCCAAGGCCCTAAGGAATGAAAAAATCTGATCTGAAATGCTGTTGTCAGTGATCTTTTCTTCCTCATAAAATTATGAATAAAGACAAATGTCCCAATTTGATTAAATTAGCCCAGCAGCTGGGACCTCTATATTTCACTTGCGCTTAGCAACTGGTTCCTTATTCTGCAGGCATCTGTCAAGTGTAGTTACCAGCAATTCTGAGAGGTGTCTCTAATTCAGTGCCTATTTTCACATAGGAACAAGAGGTTAGGTAACGTAGCTAACTGGAGTGAGATAAAAACATATGTAAAATACCAAGCAGTGAATGTGCTTACGCTTCGGTTCAAATGTAGTTTCTCTTGCTCATGGGATAAAAATAGTGCCTAGTAAAGCTCTCTCACTTGGGCTTAAGAGGGCTCATCCTTTGGCAGGCCTTGCTGTTTGTATTAACTTTTCCATTTTAAAAACATCCTGGTTGGGTTTAGCACATCTTAACAAAAGTGCATACGCTTGAACGTTTCCCTTCTGCCTCAAAAAAGCCTAAATGGGAGGAAATTTGGCAGTGTCAGAGCCAGGAAATAGAACTCAGGAGCCTAGGGAGTCACCACCACAGTTTAGTCTCACTAGAAAACCTGCTGGGAACCTCATCACGGCCTGAAATGAGATTTAAGACCTGAGCTCAGAAAATCTCCAAATACTGAAGCCCATTTCAGAATGTCATTTGCAATGCTGCTTTCACCACTCCCTGGCAGATGAGGACCATCTCACACTGCTTCTGTGAAAGAGCAAGGGGCAGACAGGGCGTGTGGCAGGGAGACCCGCCCAGCAGGCAGCTGACTCAGACTCCTGGACTAATTCCCTTTCTCATCTGAGTGCTCCCTCCCAGAGGGATTAACACCAACCTTTACAAGAACTCGATGCAAAGAAAAGATGAGACACATCGTACTTATCATTGACCAACACTGACACATTTGACAAAAGAAAGCATTGGGAACAAGGGACAACTTTATTTCAGGGTAAAATCCATTATGCTACTTTTCAAAGCTTGTTATGGAACCCAGATTTCTGAGTTCACAGATTAGAAAACCTTTTATCTGGACAGGAAGAGGGAAGCACACCATGACATGAAATAAGTTTCTGGGAAAAAGGTGCCTGTTGATCAGAATCCTCTCTGAGAAGAAAGGACTGAGGAGGGGCACTAGAAGGTGTGACCCGTGGGACAAGGCAGTGACCTCTCTTCAGCCTGCCCCTGCTTCACCACTAGTCTGTGCACATGGGGGTACATGTTCTGGGGTACATTCGCAGATCACACAGGATTTTTACATAGACATTCATGTGCCAAGGTGGTTTGCTGCCTCCATCCCCCTGTCACCTACATTAGGTATTTCTCCTCATGTTATCCTTCCTCAATCCCCCCACCCCCTGCTATCCCTCCCCTAGCCCCCCATCCCCCAACAGACCCCAGTATGTGCTGTTCCCCTCCCTGTATCCATGTTCTCATTGTTCAACACTTACTTATGAGTGAGAGCATGCGGTGTTTGGTTTTCTGTTCTTGTGTCAGTTTGCTGAGAATGATGGTTTCCAGCTTCATCCATGCCCCTGCAAAGGACACCAACTCATCCTTTTTATGGCTGCATAGTATTCCATGGTGTATATGTGCCACATTTTCTTTATCCAGTCTATCATCGATGGGCATTTGGGTTGGTTCCAAGTCTTTGCTATTGTGAACAGCGCTGCTACGAACATACGTGTGCATGTGTCTTTATAATAGAATGATTTATAATCCTTTGGGTATATACCCAGTAATGGGATTGCTGGGTCAAATGGTATTTCTATGTCTAGATCCTTGAGGAATCGCCACACTGTGTTCCACAATAGTTGAACTAATTTACACTCCCACCAACAGTGTAAAAGTATTCCTATTTCTCCACATCCTCTCCAGCATCTGTTGTTTCCAGATTTTTTAATGATCGCCATTCACCGTTCTAACTGAACGTCTTTTTTTAAAACTAGCTAAGCCACAACCCCCATGGGAAAGCTTAAGGTAATGCTCATGGACCTTAATGAAGCCTCGTCCCAGCTCCTGCCTCTCCTCCTCTCACTGGCTGAACTTTCTCCCCCTCCAGGCTTCCTGTCACCACCCCCAGCCTCACTGGGACTGGGAGTAATACATCTCTTCTGCTCCCTGCATTTTGGCTTTACTTCCTCATTGTGTTTTACTTCCTCATTGTGACTCACATGAACTTAACTCTCCCCGGTCAGTCCTATCCTAGAGAGTGGTTCTATCTCAGGACAGAGACTCCCCCACAAGGCCAAATTAAAAAGAAACCATAATAATGGAAATGACAACACACGTTCGTTTAGTTGGCAGAGACTAGCACCCTAGATCCTAGCTGCAAAAGACTCTAGGAAAGAAGAGTGTCTAATTTTCCAGCTTCTCCAAGTGGAAGGTCATGGTACCAACTGGTTCACAGCATCTAGTTCTTTTTCTGCTTGGAGAACGAAGAAACTGAAAGGCCTGATGAGTGTGAGATGCTCTCACAGGAACCTTGCCGCCCAGATGGGCAGGGAGTTGTTCCAAGTGAGTCAAGAACAGCAAAACTGAAGGTAAGTCCTTAGGACCCTTGACCCAGCACTGCTATGAGGACCCAAGCTTGGTCTCAGTGAAGCCCTGGGTCACCAGGGTGTAGTGATGACCATCACTGCGGTTCTGCCAGACTTCAAACTGTCAGGCTGACGGGTCCCTGTGCCCGACTGGGACCTCCTCCCACTCAGTGCCTCAGCAGATGTGGAACAGACAGGTTATAGAGGACAGATTATAGATGGTAAGTACTGCCTGGGGTTAGCTGCTGTTCTATGTCACGAAGACTGATTGAATAGGAAGTAACCCAACTGCCTGAGGGGGGGGGGCTTTCTCAGGACTTCTTGAGATTGTGTCACCTGAGCCACAGTCATTCCTATTGGCTCAGAATGAACCTTTTTAACATGTTTTGGCAGAATTTGGACATTTCGGTCATCATTGTTTTAAACAACACAGTAAGTAGGAATAAAAACTAAATAAAATGGGCAAAGAGGATTTGTGTTAGAGGCTGGACCAGGTAGGGGTGATCTGGAGGGAAAAATACCATGTGAGAAGAGCAGCAGCCTGCAATTTGGAACCAGAACCCCTGGGTCCCTCTCTCTGTGGGTCCAAAATAAGCCCTTTAACCCCTAACCCTGTGCCTTGTTCACTCATACGCAAAATGAGAAGCCAGGGAATGCTAAGATACAGTGCTAAGAATTTTTTCACATGTCTTTCATGTTTTCTTCCCTTTATTTATATAAGCTGTATGTGCTGATGAAAAATACTTTGCCTGAGAAAAAACATGCAAAGAGACATAGGAAACTTTTGGAGGAAATGGATGTGTTTATTACCTTGATTGTGGTGATTTTATTCAGGTGTCTGCAAATGTCCAAACTCATCAAATTGCCTACATTAAATATGTGCAGTTTTTTTTGCATATCAAATACACCTCTGTAAAGCTGTTAAAAGTATTTTTGCCTCTCCATTTCACCAGCACTTAGACAACTGGCAAGGCTTTCTGCCTCACAGGAAGCCTTTGTTGTTACAGACATTGGAAAGAAAGAATTAATATAAAATTCTAAATAACACATTAATTTTAGAACCTCATCTCCCTACCTTCTGAGAATAAAAAAATAGGTCTTGGCAATTTGAGCTACGTGAGGTATGCACAATTTATCAGGCTCAGGGAAACGTGAGTGTGGGGCTTCAGTCATGCTCCTCCTTCCTTGGAGGCAATTGCTTAAAGTCATTTTGTTCCTGTCTGCCTCACCCAGTAGCTCCATGTTCCTGAATCTGTGATACAAAGAACAATGTACAGGCAATCAATAGCTTATGCTATTTTAATGTAAATTCTTGGTAAACAACTCAGGAACTGCCTCTTCTTTTCCTTTAAAAAAATCCCCTTGTAAATGCTCCTAATCAGAGTGGATATTCAGGGCAACTTGAATCTATGCTTCCGGGTTGCAATCCTCAAGCTTGGCCCAAATAAACTCTCTACTTGCATTAATTTCACCTCTGCTTCTTCCTTTTAGGTCAACACTTCTCATCTTAACTAACACGGTTTCACAACATTAGCTCTAACCCTGGCACTTTCTCAACAGAAATTTTCAATCATTTTGTTACATTTGGTTGAATCGGTGCTGTACCAGCGCAGTTACTAATCCTTTCGTTTGAGTTGATGAAAGCTGTAATTCTTCAAAAAGAATAGAAACTTAAATCCTCTTGTGAGTTATTAAAGAAAGTACTCATTTCAAAGATCTTGGCAAAAGCAACATTTTTTTTCACTGTGAGATCTAAAGTGTGGTTACTTGTTCTATATTTAAGTGAAAAGAACATGACATTTTTTTCTACAGAACAAGATTCTATGGAAGTCAGACCTTTCAAGACCTTAACATCAGCTCTCTATCTTAATAATGTGGTCTATAAGTGATAAACTATTGTTGTGTTTCCTCTAGGAAGCACTTCTCTCAAAAAAAAAGGGAGAGGGTGTACATGTTTAATAGAAGAGAATGCCACAGGCAAATATAATGCTATCAAATGGAAGATGATGGGATTTTTAAAATATGAGGCATTGAAGAAAGAAGAAACTTAGGCAAATTAATATAAGTAGAGAGTTTATTTGGGCCATGTTTGAGGACTGCAACCTGGTCGACACAGATTCAAGTTGCCCTGAATGTATACTCAGATTAGCAACAATTGTAAGTGGGTTTTTAAAGGAAAAACGAAGGGGCAGTTCTTACATTGGTTCATTAAAATAACATAAGATACTGATTGGTATATATTGTTCTTTGTATCACAAAGAACCAGGAACATTAAGATAATAGGTGAGGGTCACTTTGTTCAACTTGTGATACCTTTTTAGGTGATTTATCCGCTAGTCTGGAAACTACAGGGAAGGAAAAAAAGAATAAAATGCTTTTAAACAATTGTCCTGGGGAATGGTGGGTGTTTGACTGCAGCTTCATGCTCATGTCTGTTTGGGCCTGATATATTTTGCAGACCCCACATAGCTCGGACTGCATAGAGCTACTTTTCTTTCTCAAATGTTTACACGTGGTGGGGCTCAGAAAGCAATATTCCAAACACTAAGGCTTTGCCATGCTGAGAGGCTGTAAGAGCTGCCTCAGAACTGAGGTCCCTCTAATGTCGGTAAACAGCTCAGGAACAGCCTCTTCTTTTCCTTTAAAAAGCCACTTGCTCCTAATCGAGTTGGTATTCAGGGCAACTTGAATCTATGCTCCCAGGTTGCAGTTCTCAAGCTTGGCCCAAATAAACTCTCTACTTATGTTAATTTCACCTCTGCTGCTTCCTTTTAGGTCAACACTTCTCATCTTAACTAACTCAGTTCTCTTCCTGAAATCTCATTATGTATCTCAGAAAAGAAGACTGGGGAATGAAACCACACCCAAAAGGACTTTTCACAAGATAATGCCTGTCTCTCAGATGCTTTCAAATTCCAAAGGAAATCATTTACAAACGAATTTCTATCTCCAGGGTCCATTCATTCTCTCTGATGATTTGCTGCCCCTCACAAGAATGTCCACACTCCTGATCGCCCCTTTGGCCATGAAAAAGGTATATATGCTTCTCTTCCTTACTGGGTTATTGGTAATCATTCTCCTTCAGCTCTCCCATGCTATGTACTTTAAAATGACATTTCAGATGCTTTTTCTCCTGTTTATCTTTGTTGATTTTCACTGAACCTTCAGAGGGTGAAAAGGAAGCTTTTCCTTGACTTCTACGTGGGCTGGAAATAAATAACATCTACTTAGGACACCCTGGCAGGGGCTTTCCAAACCACTCCCAGCCCTGGAGAGAAAGATAATGATGTGCCCAAACAAGTAAGTGACAGTAAGGAATTAGTGAGTGTGGCAGGTGGGGAAAGCCATGCAGCCTATTTTGCTCCTGCTCTTCGGGATTTCAAGTCTCAACTGTGGCCAATGGCAAAGTGCTGTGAAAGGGGAGGCTTGCCAGTGCTAAGGGAATGGCCAGACAAGATTACCGAAGGATACTGTGAGCAGTGGCAAATCCATACAGGTCTTCAGCCACCTCAACTCTGTCCTTATCAGAAGAAAGAATTTGAGTGAGGGGCATAAACAGGAGTGAGAGACTGAGGTGAGTTTTATAGCAGGAATGCGTGTTTATTAAAAACCTTTAGGAAGAAAAGGAAGTGAAGTACACTTGGAAGGAGATCAAAGGGGCAACCTGAGTGTCAAGTGCATGTTTTGACCTTGACTTGGGGTCTCGTACATCGGCAGGTGTCACTTCTCCCTGATTCTTCCCTTGGGGTGGACTCTCACATGTGCAGTGGCCTGCCAGCACTTGGGAGGGGGAGCAGGTGCAGTGGGTTCACTGGAATTGTGCATACGTTCACTTGAGGTGTTTTCCCCCTACCAGTGGAATGCTCCTAGAGGAAGGTCATAGATCACTCAGACTCTGCCATTTTGCCTCCTAGTGAGCATGCTCAAGGCTACTCACCTGGACCCTGAGATCCAATCCGGACACCGATTACCAGTTTCAGGTGTTTTCTCTCTATTGGGAGAAGGCTGTTCCCTGGCACCAGCTCCAACCAATTATTACTTTGGAGAAACAGCTTAATAGTTGCCTGCCCATCACCTGATGGTCGCCTCACACTCCTGGTGGGAGCGGCTGCCTCTCCTGCCCTGCTCGTCTCTGCCTGGCTACCTACTGTATCAGGTAAGTGTCATCCAAAAGACTTCCAGGATGGCGAAGTAGCTAAAAAACAGAGAGCTTTATTGGTGATAGCAGTGTGGAAACCAGGAAGAGACTGTCTGTAAAGCAGACTGGAGGCATTCTCTTTTCAAAGAAGGAAAGGACAGTTGGGTTTTATCCCTTACTGGGCCTGGATCATACAATAGAGTCAAACATCTTCAGCAGGTTTGGGGAAAAGCTGTACCTCTTTCTGAGGGGAGCCAAGCACATTCAATTCACAATGGGTAAACATATATGTAACATGTGTTCCCATCCTCACTTTGGGGTGGGTGTTAGCATTGAAGTAAGGTGAAATATGGGTCTTTATTTCAAAAGAGGTGAACTGTAGGACGCAAAGACAGTTTGTATGCAGACTCTATAAGCTGCTGGAACTGGCTCAGGGTCTGCAGCTGCTTATCAGGAAAGAGCATCTATGAAGCCGATTCTCTGTCCAGCAGACTTATAGTGACCTGGGTTTAAATTATCATGGTAGCTGCTAGTAGGGAGTTCAGCAAGGGTCTGGCCTTTCTTATAGTCCTAGGGATTTAGAAGTTTGCCATGCCAGCTGGGCCCTGAACCCTCATAGGTAACTTTTCTCTCTCTCTCTTTCCCTTTTCTTTTCTTCTTTTCCTCCTTTCTTTCCTTCCTTCTTTTCCTCCCTCCCTCCTTTCTTTCTTTCTTCCTTCCTTCCTTCCTTCCTTCTTCCCTATTTCCCTCCCTACCTCCCTCCTTTCCTGTCTTTCTTTCTTTCATTTTGAAGACAGTTCAGGGGTACATGTTCAGCTTTGTTATATGGGTAAACTCAGTCCTGCAGATTTGTTATACGGACTATTCCATCACCCAGGAATTAAGATCAGCACCCATTAGTTATTTTTCCTGGTCTTCTCCCTCTTCCCACCCTCCAGACTCCAGTAGGCCCCAGTGTGTGTTGTTGCACTCTATGTGTCCATGTGTTCTCATCATTTAGCTCCCGTGTATAAGTGAGAACATGTGGCATTTGCTTTTCTGTTCCTGTGTTTGTTTGCTAAGGATAACGGACTCCAGCTCCATCCAGGTCAATGAAAAGGATATGGTCTTGTTCTTTGTAATGACTGGATAGTATTTCATGGCATACATGTATATTTTCTTTATCCAGTCTACCATTGATGGGCATTTAGATTGATTCCATGTCTTTGCTATTGCGAATAGTGCTGCAAAGCACATACGTGTACATGTGCTTTTTTAGAAAGATTTATATTTCTTTGGGTATATACCCAGTAATGGGATTTCTGGGTTGAATGGTAGTTCTGTTTTTTATCTCTTTGAGGAATCACCACACTGTTTTCCATAATGGTTAAACTAATTTACACTTCCACCAACAATGAATAAACATTTCTTTTTTTCCAGATCCTTGCTAGCCTTGGCCTGACTGTTATTGGCATATAGGAATACTAGTCATTTTTGTATGTTGATTTTGTATCCTGAGACTTCGCTGAAGTTCTTTTTGAGCTTAAGGGGCCTTTGGGCTGAGACTATGGAGTTTTCTAGATATATGATCATGTCATTTTTTGTTTTTTGACTTTTTAATTATAGCCATTCTGACTTGTGTGAGATGGTATCTCATTGTGGTTTTGATTTGCATTTCTCTAATGATAGTGATGTTGAGCTTTTTTTTCATATGCTTGTTGGCTGCATATATATCTTTTTTTTTTTTTGAAAAGTGTCTGTTCATATCCTTTGCCCCCTTTTTAATAAGGGTTTTTTTAAAAATTTGCTTATAGATGCCAGATATTAGACTTTTGATACATGTAGAGTTTGCAAAAATTCTCTCCCATTCTGCAGGTTGTCTGTTTACTGGGTTGATAGTTTCTTTTGCTGTGCAGAAGCTCTTTAGCTTAATTAGCTCCCTTTTGTCAGTTTTTGCTTTTGTTGCCATTGCTTTTGGCATCTTCATCATGAAATCCTTGCCCATGCCTATGTCTAGAATGGTATTGCCTAGGATTTCTTCTAGGCTTCTTTTCATAGTTCAAGTTTTACATTTAAGTCTTTAATCCTTCCTGAGTTGATTTTTGTATATGGTATAAGAAAGGGATCCATTTCCAATCATCTGCATATGGCTAGCCAGTTATCCCAGCATCATTTATTGAAAACAGAATATTTTCCCGATTGCTTGATTTTGTCAGCTTTTGAAGATCGGATGGTTGTGGGTATGTGGTCTTATTTCTAGGCTCTCTATTCTGTTTCATTGGTCTGTGTCTGTTTTTGTACCAGGACCATGCTGTTTTGGTTACTGCAACACTGTAGTATATTTTGAAGCCAAGTAACATGATAACTCCAGCTTTCTTCTTTTTACTTAGGATTGCCTTGGTTATGTGGGCTCTTTTTTAGTTTCATATGAACTTTAAAATATATTTTTCTTCTGTGAAGAATATCATTGGTAGTTTGATAGTTATAACATTGAATTCGTAAATTGCTTGGGCAGTATAGCCACTTTAACAATACTGATTCTTCCTACCCTTGAGCATGGGATGTTTTTTCCAGCTGTTTGCGTGATCTCTGATTTCTTTGAGCAGTGTTTGTAGTTCTCCTTGTAGAGACCTTTCACCTCCTGGTGAAAGCTCTAATTCTGGTTACTTCTTGTCTTCTGCCAGCTTTGGTTACTTTTTTGTTTTCTTCTAGCAGTATTCCTAGATATTTTATTCTTGTGGCAATAATTATGAATGACATTGCATTTCTAATTTGGCTCTTGGCCTTTTATGTTGTTGTTTGGTTGATGTGGTTTGGTTTGTGTGTTTTTATTTTTGTTTTTTGACAGTCTTGCTCTCTTGCCCAAGCCGGAGTGCAGTGACGCAATCTTGGCTCACTGCAACCTCTGCCTCTAGGTCTCAAGTGAATCTCACACCTCAGCCTCCCAAGTAGTTGGGATTATAGGCGTGCACCACCATGCCTGACTAATTTTTGTATTTGTAGTAGAGACAGGGTTTTGCCATGTTGGCCATTCTGGTCTCAAACTCCTGGCCTCAAGTGATTTGCCTACCTCAGCCTCCCAAAGTGCTGGGATTACAGGCATGAGCCACCGTGCCCAGCCTTGGCCTGACTGTTACTAGCGTATAGGAAAGTTAGTATTTTTTGTATGTTGATTTTGTATCCTAAGACTTTGCTGAAGTTGTTTATGAGCCTAAGGGGCTTTGGGCTGAGACTATGGAGTTTTCTAGGTAGGTGATCATGTCATCTGCAAACTGGAATAGTTTGACTCCTTCTCCTCCTATTTGGTTGCCCTTTACTTCTTTCTCTTTCCCGAGTGCTCTGACCAGGGCTTCCATTACTGTGTTGAGTGGGGAGTGTGGTGAGAAAGGGATCCTTGTCTTGTGCTGGTTTTCAAGGGGAATGTTTCCAGCTTTTGCGCATTCAATATGATGTTTCCTGTAAGTTTGTCATAGATGGCTCTTATTACTTTGAGGTATGTTTATTCAATATCTAGTTTTTTTAGAGTTTTCAACAGGATAGGGTGTTGCATTTCATCAAATGCCTTTTCTGTGTCTGTTGAGATAATCGTGTGTTTTTTGTCTTTAGTTCTGTTTATGTGATGAATCACATTTGTTGATTTGTGTATGTCAAACCATCCTTGCATCCCAGCGGGTGGCTGCTGAAGGCACTGGGAGTGTCATGCACCTCAAGCCTCTTGGATTCTTCTCTCCACCACAACCATGGCATAGCGGTTTTAAGTGTCAGCTTTTCTTCACGGCTGCCTGTGCAGCACCTTAATAAGCACATTCAACCGGATAAGCACTGTCCCTCCCGAGGGTCAGCTGGGTCAGAAACAAATGTACTAGTTCCACTGGGGCAGCTGAGGACTTTAGGGCCATGCTCACATTTTATGGTGGCAAATATTTGAGCTTCTAAGAGCATACTACACATTTAGAGACAGAAAAATGAATTTTGAAATTATGCCATCTGATCTGAATCATTTCTTCTTTTTTTTCTATAGTCAAAACGTAATCTGAAAATACACGACTGAGACCAGTCGTTTTATGTGCAGCATATGTGCCGGGTTAGACAGTAATTACACAAGCTGTCCTCTGAAAATGATGTAAATAGAGGCAGCAATTTCACAGCAGGTACACAGCCTTAAAGTGAACTACCTTAATGGACTTCCCATTTTGTTTATATGCCTAAAATTAGATTGTAAATTATTTATGAAAAAATAAATTGCTTCATAGCTGAACCTAATACACATTTTAGTGTTACCTCCAGATCAGGTATGTTATGATAATCCCAATTTTACCCAGCACGGCTACAGGTCTTTACATGATATGAGTTGTAGAAAAAAATGTTTTCCTTAAGGGGCTAACATAAAACCAAGAAGTGACGTTGGCATTAAAGAACAAGGTAATGTGGTATGTTAGTACGAGCAATGAGTTTTTGGGAAATAAAAGTATCAACGTTTTCAAAATAGAATTCAGTGACTTGCATACTTTATCATTATTCTCTACCCTTATCCACTCTTAATGTCGTTCAGGGCCAATCACATTACTTTGGAAACTACATTAGGAAAAAAATACAACTCTCAACTAGATAACAAAGGCATTCAGCTCTGTTTAAAATGCCATGTGTAAAATATCTTTAAGGAGCAGTCATCCATAATGAAAAACTCTTCAATTAATATAGAAGTCAAAATTAGGTTCTTTTCTGTTTCAATTTAGAAAATTGATGAAATAGTATTAGAATAAAATCTCTCATCTGCTTTTTCTCAGGTAAATGATAGATTTTTAAAAAGTCTTCTGTTTATAAACATAATGAGAATGGTTCACTAAACCAAAGTCATCTTTACAAAGTGGGGTATCATGGCTAAGTAAATCTGCAAAGCAGATGAGTCTTTCTGTTGATCTCAGATCCTTGTCTTATTTTTCACTGGAGATCAACTGGCAAGGAGTTGTGACATCTTGAATTACTGAAGCCATCTTACCTGTGCAAACTGACAGCACATCTGCAGATGCTCCATGAAGCATCATCACCAAAAATTCACACGAAACTGCCACTTGAAGCAAATGGAGAAAGCGCACAGCAGGACTGGGTGTCTGTAATTGCCATTGCAGTGAGAGGTTTATGTGCTTCTTTAAATAATTAATTTTAACCTGTACTTGCGTCGCTAGTACCTAATATCCGTATAGGCAGTGATACTTTAAATACATGGCATGATCATATTGGTATGCACAAATAACAGGCTATTTGACTTGGAAGAGAGTTTCAGAGTCATTGAATCTGATATGCTTCTTTGACTCCCAGAACACGTGTCCAGCTGCACCACATGAGTGATTGGCAGCACAGCCGGGACCTGGCCCAGTTCTCTTGAGGCGTACATCAGCTCGCAAGCTCTGAAGCAGCGAGGCCATTTGCATGCTCCCTTCCATGAGAAGACATTTTAAGCAAAGATAGATTGCATCTTAAAAGTGAGTGAACTCCTTTATGTGGGATAATCTAGACATTGATATCTTTCCTCTCAAATCATAGCAAAATCTGTCTTATATTTATTATTTCAGCTCAAGGAAAAGAAATACTGAGATTTGTATTTTAAACCATACCTAGATGATATCAGCTGCTGCTGTGAAAAATATTTCAAGTCAGTGATTTGTGGCTTAATTTTGGAAATTAGTAAAAACCCTGGAAGTTATTTTTTTTTTTTGGCATTGTCCCTTTAGTTTTCCAGTCTACCCTGAGGTCTTGCCTTTAATAATTAAGTATATAAGTTGGAGTTTGCTGCAAGAACATTGAAACAATTGTTTTCTTAATGAACAAATTCAAGGCCAACTAGTCAGTAGATAGAATGACGAGGTGAGAGTTGGTGGCCATCCCAAGCTCTGTGTTAACCAGGACCAAGTCACTTGACCAACCAGTTCCTCGGTACTTCTGTTTGTTAGTTGAGAATGAATTGATTCATTTATTCAATTGTTTTGTACACTGGAAGAAATGCCTCATTCATTTATTCTTTAAGTGTCCACGTGATGTATGAGATACTGGTGACTGAAATAAATTGCACAACATAAGGCGTCTAAGCTGAGGAGTTGAGTTTACTAGAAGAAACACACATATAAACAGATGAAACACAGACTAATACAGGCCAGGAAGACGAGCACCCGGCACAGGGTGCTGGAAGGCCTGGTAGCATGTCCGTTTAGGTGGCTGCAAAGGTCTCCAGGATGTACCCAGGTGCAGAAGCCATGCAGGCATTAAGCCTGAGGGTTGCATCTGCGGTAACAGCAGTACAGTGCTATCTCCAAGGAACAGGAGGACATTCTGAGAGAGGGCAGCATAGAGTTTGGTGGTACAATGGCAGTGGGTGACATGGGATAGAATGAGGTGGGATAGAAATGTTGTGACAGAAAGTGACTAGCTTTGTTTGTCAAATGAAGGAAACAAAAGTGTAAGGAGAAAAATAAGTCTCTGAGTATGGTGAAAAGTTTAAGGAAGAAAATCTTCAGTTAATCTGTGATCTCAAACTGGACATTTTCCCATAAATGCAAAGTGTTTATAGTTCAGTGCAAAGCATTATGTAGAATCTAGATAAAGCAAGTCAATCAGAAGGCATTGAATAAACCAGTGTAGGGTGATAACTGATGTTTAGAATACTGCACTTGGACACCAGAAGCATGCACCTTGTGAATTGGAACCTTGGTGACCTTCATGGGTTTAGGTATAAATTCATTTCTTTTGTCATTTTAATTATTTGCTAACCAATGTTCCCTTTATATTCTTGAGGACTGGCTAATTCCTTGTTAACTTGAAAATCAAACCCAGCCCAGCATCCCAATTCTTAAGAGATAGATAATAAGGAACTTACCGTAGCTTACCTTAGAACAAATATCACAAAGGAAATTTCCAAGTTTGACCGAGGTTTCCTTACTCTCCTTGTAAATGCACTTGAGGGAGAAAGATACATAGAATAATCAACGACTATAGAAGCCAGGGGTATAAATAACACAAACAGATCTCCAGGAGGTAGTCTCGTTGTCATTTGCTGTCAGTGATAACGAGCCACAGATTACTATTGTTGACACATGGGAACAATTTAAAAATGTTTGCACCGATGCAATGCGGAGAATGACACCTAAATTATGCTAAATATGACTTTACTCTTAATGTCTGAGGCAAACTAAAAGTTAGAGGCAACTATCTGCTGCATCCGCGGAGATAAGAAGGCGACAGAGCTAAGGCTGGTCCCAAGACTGGGGGGTTATGGTTATCATTTTAACACAGCGCTCTCCTCTACAATATGATCAGTATGCTGATTTCAGTTCATTGGCAGGTGAAGCAAGGAGGGCCCAGACAGCAAGGTATTCTATTCCAGTGAATAGGACAGGGAACTTAAAAACGGGTTCTCAGAGTTTCTCTGCAAACCAAGCTCTGTGACCTAAGGAGAGAACCATGTTATTAGCCTTTAAACAAAGGAGCTGCTGAGTCAGCATTTCATGAGTGAATTAATGAGTGATAGAATGAGTCAATGTAGAAGAGAGAGACAGTAATCAACAAGTTTCACATCTTTATTATAAAGTATAGTGCTGCCAATATTAGGTTCTTTATGCCAATGAGATATAAATTAGTGGGTGAAAAAATGTTTAAAGTTCTTCTAAGTATTTCATGCTGCTTCTCTACCTGAAATTTTTCCACAAAGGAATAAAGAAAGCAAAATAATATTTACTGACAGCCAAGCAATTTGTATGCATTAGCTAATTGGAGTCCCAGCAGGCCCATTGGGTAGATATGTAACCCTTATCAAGAGATCAGGAATCTCAGCCTCTTAGGACAATAAAAACAAGCTCATGATATCACATATCACAACCTCTACTATGAAAATGCAAATCCTCTGTCCCGAAGCTATAGTCTTCATGCTTTATGAAATGAGTACTGTCTGTCTTATAAAAGGAGGACTAATAATTTAGCACAAGGTGTAAAGTCTACTAGGGCTGGCAGAGAAGCATATATTTGACAAAACATTATTGAGCGATCTGTGGCATAACACAATTCTGCATTGTGATTTCAAGTAAACCTGTAATGATCACTTTTTTAACTGGCAAAAATGTTTTACGAGAAAAAAATTATTAGAACTTTTCCCAATTTTAATTCCTTGGAAATATTTGTGTCTGTGTTGTTAAATGTTCAAGACTGTCTGCAACTTTTAGAATTGAAGGACAGTGGATTAGATTAATGTTGAGTTGCTTGGCAAATTCACACCAAATTTTATAATGGCTTAAAAACAAAAGTAGTTTATTTCTCACTCCCTTAAAAGTACAAAAATGGATGCTTCTGTTTGGAGGACAGCTTCCCTTCAACTAGTGTTTTAGGCGATTCATACTCTTTCACTGTGTGGTTTCACCATAACACTTGTTTTCTATGCCTTGTGCTTACAGAGTTGCACCCTTAGGAGCTTAATTCTTCTCAGTTTCTAATTGCATCGAGGCTTAAGCATTTTCTTATGCTTTTTAGTAGACAGAGGAAAACTATAAAACCTTCCAAAAGCTATGCAAGCTCCATATTCACTGAATTATAAAAAGAAACTTGTTAAAGGCATAAAAGAAGAGCTATAATTGGAGACATATCACATATTTATGAATGAGAACAATCAATATTTAATGATGCCATTTTCCCTAAATTAATCTAAAATTCAAAACAGTTCCACTCAAAACACCAAAGACTTGTTTATTTTTGGTAAAAAATGAGAATACAGATAGCTATTAGTCAGGGTTCTCCTGAGGAAGAGAACCAACAGGAGATCTGATACAGAGATCGGAATTTGCTCACCTGAGTATGGAGGTTGGGAAGTTCCAGGGTCTGCAGGTGCACCTTAGAGAACGAGAGAAGTGGGTTGTATCATTCAGTCTAAGTCTGAAGGCCTGAGAACTGACGTGGGAGTGGAGGTGGGGGCGAATAGGGGACTGTAGGATGGAACCAAGAGTGTTGAGGTCCAAGGGCCAGGGAAGATGCTATCTCTGCTCAAACACACAGAACCAATCTGCCCTTCCCCTGCTTTTTCGCTCTATTCAGGCCCTCAACGAATTGGATGATGGGCCTCCCACACTGAGAAGGGTAATTATCTTTACTCAGCCAGATTCAAATGCTAACCTTCTGTAGAAATACCCTCACCCCAAATAATGTTTACCAGATTTCTGAGTATGCCTTAGCCTGGTCAGGTTGACATGTAAAATGAACCATTCCAAAATGTCTTCCTGATCTTGTGACAGAAAAGAATTTCTTAAGTCAGATACAAAATGCGCTTACTAAAAAAAGTAGGCAGATTCTATTAAAACTGGGAAACTTTATGTATCAAAAGTTACTGTAGAAAATGTGAAAAGGTAAACTAAAAATTGGGAAAGTTGAAATACACCATATCCAATGGCTTGGCATTTCCCAGGGTACACAGTCTTAGGAAACTTTGCTCGTATCCATCCAGAGACACACACAAATCAGCTTATAGCAGCACAATTTATAATACGAGAAAACAGACAACACAAGCAAAGAAACAAAAGCCAAAATAGCCAACCAGAGGTAAATTGTTACATTGTGGTATACTCACAAAATGGAACATTTAATGTCAGAATATTTCATCCAGATCAGCAAACTTTTCCTGCAGATGGTCAGATAAATATTTTTGGCTTTGCAGGCCATCTGGTTACAACACCTGAGTGCTATCATTTTGACGTGGAGATGCTATAGTCAATACTAAATTGCTATGTGGAAGAACAGAGAAAAAGAGAAGAAAAAACTCCAGGAATTTCTTCCACTGTCTCTCAGTCTCTGGTAGAGGTCCCTTTCTTTCCTACCAGCCCAAACTGGATGATTTCTTCTGCATCTCACTGTATCCACTCCATGATGCTCACTTCCAAGTTTCGGGCTATGTTGAGTTAGGATAGGAACACAAGACCCACTAGATGTAAACTCACTTTTTTGAGTGGATTTCAGGTTCTCTAGCTCTTCCCCTGATGGGCTCACATCTACTTTTCAAAGTTTCCAGTAGCTGTTTTTGCAGTCTCTCCAGATTTTATTTTGGCTGAATTATTGAGAAATAAAGAGAAGCATATCTCTCCCATCTCTAGAACCTGGAGGACATATTCTAATGTTCTATTTTTAAAAAGACAAAAAAAAAAGGAATAGGAGATTTAAAAATTCCTAATTATTGGATCGATTTATCAGTGTAAGCTCACTTGATAATTCACAGTCTGAATGGGTTTTCTAAGCATATTAAACAATGAGAAGTAGGGATTTGGCAACTTTTTTGTTGTTGTTTGTCCTATTAAACACCAAGCTTTCAGGTTTTATTTGCTACCACAGTGTAGTTCATCTTATCCTGGCTGCTATATCCATTGAGAATCATAACACAAAAGGCATTAGAATAACAGTTTTTAAGTATTCTGACTGCTCTCTCCACGTAGAAACAATATAACTAGTCCAATTTTAGGTCAAATTCTTTGTGTGTTTTCTTTTTTTTTTTTTTTTTTTGGCAACTTTGTGGTTGGTTAATTAGGTCACTGTTCCTGTGAATTGTGAAAGTTCTTCTGACATGTGGGCATTGTTTATTTTGAGGCAAAAATGAATGATGCCCCTAGTAAATCCTAGGTCCTTTTCAATTCCTACATGAATGCATAGATCTCTAGGATACACGAGACAAATATCCACAAGGCACAGTGGACCTGAGTACCTTCTATCTAATTTTTAAAAAATGTGTTCAAAGGGGTTTTACTAAAAAATCAGTACAATTAACACTATTTTTTCCCTTGCTCCCAATTTCCTGTTTTCTCAGATTCATTTCATCATTGATGTTAGTCAATGACCTGGAAAATGCAAATTAAGTTAGGAAAAAATACATATGAGGTTGCTGAATTTTATGGCTTGAAGTTTATCCCTTCAAAATACATATGTTGGCATCCTAACACCCAGCACCTCAGAATGTGATCTTTTTGGAAACGGAGTGATTGCAAATATATTTAGTTAAGATGAGGCCGTACTGGACTAGGCTGGGCCTAATCCAACACAACTGGTGTTCTTTTAGGAAGAAATGATTCAGACACAGAAACCACACAGGGGAGAACACCATGTGAAGATCAAGGCAATGATGGGAATGATGCTTTTGCAAACTAAGTGCTGGCAAAGATTGCCAGCAAACCACCAGAAATAGAGAGAAAGGCATGAAACAGATGCCCTCTCATTGTCTTGAGAGGGTACCACCCTGTGGATGGCTTGAATTTGGGTGTCTGGACTGTAAGACAATGTGATTCTGTTGTTTGAGTCACCTAGTCTGTGGTAGTTTGCTACAGTAGCCCCACAAATGAATACACTAAGAAATCGAAAAATAAATTTTTAGAAATACATTTGTCCTTAAACAATTTAGAGGGTTGTTTTTTTCTCTTTGGCCAGTGTAAAATATATTTGGGGAGTCATGCTAAATCCTATCAAAAATAATAACAGAGTAAAGATAAAAAAAATTATAGGTTAGCTATCTTAAAAGTAGATGTGCAAAGAAGGCTTGAGAGTTACTAGCAGGAAGATTCTAAGGTCTCAATGCTGCGCTGTGCAAAAATAAAATGAAATAAAAAGTTGGTTATACTCATGCATATATCCACCCTGTACAAAAGGAATGCTGGCAGGACGTGACTGGCTCTGCTATTAATTGTACCCAAGGTGGAGACAAACCACAGCTGGAGCTGGAGAAGATTCAAATTTCACAGGGAATATGGCACAAGGGCTTACAAATGTCAGGAGTGGATGTGGGTTTGTGTGTTGGATTGGGGGGAAATTGTAACAATTTAGGAAAATAAATGCCAGAAGCAGTGGCCCAGATGGATGAGATAAAGGCTTTATATAGTAACATTAAAAATGTTCTTGCAAATGCTTCTGGCTTTTATTAATCTTACTCTATTAAAAGGTGCATAAAGAAATCATAATAAAGACAAAATGCAGTCCACAATAATGGTGTGAGGGGCTCAGGGATACCTCTCCCATGGAGAGACATATATTAAGTTGATAAAACTAGCGAAGACATCATTCAACATTATTGGGGGCCTAATCAAAAGATTATAACTAATTGACAACCATATATAGCAAGCTAAAAACCACTTATTCAATGAAATCTATGGAAACTCAGCAAGAACTGTGATCTAGAGACCAAAACAGACTCCCCTTCATCAACCGTGATGGACACTAAGGTTAAGGAAACCAGTTACCGGTGGCTGGAAGGTGCAGCTTGGCTAGCATGGCATCTTCCTAAATTACTATGGCTACAAGAAATCCCACATGCTTTTGTTAAATTCTGTAACAATGGGAGCTATCAGGCAAATCATCAGGCCCCTTTTAAGCCCGATTGGCAAGCCAGGTCACTACAACTCTGAACAGACAGAGGACCGACCTCACCAATGCTCTTTCCTGAAAAGCAACTTTAGACCTTCTTAAGACAGTTTCAGCAGCTTAGAGAGACCATGTATAAACTGTCTTCATGACCTATAGTTCACCCCTTTTGTAATAAAGACCCAAATTCCACCTCGCTTTAATGCTAACACCCACCCCAAAGTGAGCATGGGACATATGCTAACATTAACTTTATATGTTTCTAAGGACAATGCATTGTAAGTTTCTCATATACACAGAAGTGAAATATATGACAAGCACAAGTGGTAAGGATGGAGAATCAGGGATGAGAAAAAGAGCTGTGCTAACCTTGAAAAATAGGGAAGAAAGAAAAAGAACAGAAGTGGGGTTAGTAGATAATAAAACAAAAACCTTAAGAGACAAGCTGTGCACTTTACAAGGGGCGGATCCTCTTCCTTAGAATCCAAACTATCTATTCCAAATGATGGGAGCATGGTCCAGCAGTTACATAGCAATCAGATGCAACGTCCAGAGACCCAAATAAACAGAATGCAGGAGCACTGAGTGTGGGATTGGCTTAATCGGCACAGCTTTCCTATCCTAGAAGACGTGGGTGCAGAGGAAGAAATATGCAATGACATGTATTCTCGATTCCTAGTAAGGAGAGGGAGATGGGATAACAGAATAAGAATGTTTGAAAGTCACAGCTGGTAGATTTGCTGGGAGGGAGTTCTATTTTAACACTTCTACTACTGATGTTGCTATGACTGCTGCTGACAACTACAGTGCACTGAATGCTTGCTGCTTGCTGGGCTGCCTGCTTTAACATGGGCTGCCTCACTAAGTCCTCATGAGGATCCCATGAGGACGTTACTGTTAACCCATTTTACACACGTGGAACCCGAGGCTTCCAGAGTCTAATTGTGCTGCTCAGCTTATTTGCCTGGTGCTCTGACACCGGTTTCACCTTGCCTGCCTCTTCTGCAGTTTGCTGAAGTCACCGTGCTGGGTGGGAGGGGATAGAGAAGATTAGGCTTGGCGTGGGGGCACCGAGGAGAGAGAGTAGCTCTGGTGGGGGATGCTGAAAAAGTACACAGGACATTCTGTCTGTTCAGGGAGGTGGCCTTCTTGCTGGTACAGGGATGAGAAAAGCAAACAGCAATTAGTAGAAGGCAGCAGCCCAGCACAGAGGAAGTGTCGCTGAAAAACCTCCAAGGCTGAACAAAGGCTCATGAGGGAAGCAGCAGGCAGTAAGCTGCAGAATTGAGCTGGGGCTGGACGAGCGGGTATGGGAGAGGTCTGCAGATGCCACATTCAAGGCACTATGTGTGCTGTGAGTGCTAGGGTCTAAATGATTCTGGCCCCCACAAATTCGTATATTGAAACCTAATCACCAATGCGATGGTGTCAGCAGCCCGGTGGCCTTTGGGAGGTTATTAGGTCATGAGGCTGAAGCCCCCATGATGGGATTAGTGTCCTTATCATAGGGGCCCCAGAGACCTCCCTCAGTCCTTTCATCACGTGTGGACACAGACCCCTCTGTGAATGGGGAAGTGGGCCCTTGCTGGACACCAAATCTGCTGATGCTTCAGTGACCTCTGGGCAGTGAGGGGAGAAGTGGACACTGCAAGGTCTCTTAAGGCCCAGGCCCAGAGTCTTGAACAGCACATCTGCTGTGTTTTGTTGGTCGAAGCAGGTCACATAGCCTGCCCAGCTGGAGTGAGGCAGAACCCACCTTTGGTAGAATGAGGGATAAACTCCCATGACATGCATACCAGGGCAAGGAGAATATATGGCCAATACTCAGTCCACACAGATATCCTATGTGTGACACACCCAGCCACTGAGCCCACTTCAGAGTGCAGAGGGCCAGGGAAGGGCAGGGCCTTATCACTCACTCCAAGCAGACACCACCTTCACCCCTGGTTCAGATCCAGCAAGCTTCATGTCTCTGGGTCTCTCTAAGAGTACCCTTTCCCTAAGACTAGAAAGACGAAGGAGTCTTGCTCAGTTTCCACTGCAAATAAAAGAATGACACAAAATTGGCCTTTCCCTCCGTGGGCACAGATCAATCTTGGGCAGGACTATGGGCCTGTGGAAGGCCCAGCCCAGGAAGCATGTTGTTCCTTACCATGGTCTTCATGTGGGGTAGGCGAGGACGTTCTCTATACTAGAACTAAGAGAAGATAGCATGCAGATGGAAGTTGCTTTCACCTGTCCCCAAATCTGCACGATTTCTCTATTGTCTTAGTCCATGTGGACTGCTGTAACAAAACGCTGTATACTGGAGTCAGATAAATCAGTGCAACTTCTATCTGTGGAATTGATGCGGCGTGTATGCCTTCTGCTAGGTGCTAGGAATAATGGCACCACTATGAACCTTAAAAGAGTTTCCGTCTAGCGGGTAAAATGGAGCTACATACGAATGAGCCTGACTCGAGGCAAAATGGGATGCGTACTATAGCGAGGAAGAGATGACGTGTGAGAGATGCAGAGACGTGTACCAGGCTACAGGGAATAGACGCTTTAAAGCCAATCATCCCACTCACTCAAACATGTAAAAATTTGTCCATCTTTTTTTATGCGTGTGTGCCATTCCATAAACGTATTTTAAACTTGTTGAGTCAATGGTGTTCTGGGCCTGCTGTGCCCACAGGCCTCTTCAGAAACTCCTTACACTTGGGTCACTTCCACCTTTGTCTGGACCCACAGTCCTCATGACAGTCGAGGGGGCAGCGAGTGGGGCTGAGCCAGGACCTGCTGTCCATCAACAGCTGCCTGGAGGTCACCACCGCAAGTGGGGTGCAGCCTGCACAGGACGAAGGAGCTGACCCATTGCCATGCCTCAGTGTGAGCCCTAAAAATAAGTGTCAGACACCCACACACACACGGGTGCACACATGCACAGAAAGTTCTAGACAAACCCACGAGGCAGTGTGAGCCTGAGAAACAAAATTGCCAAGAAGAGAACAGAGGGAAAGTCATGGGCAATGACGCAAGAAGCAGAGCCAGTAAGGGTCGAAGTATTAGAGCTGGTATGATGAGGCAGCCCGAGCCTCACCGCATTAGGGTCAGCACCAGGGAGGTCTACCAGAGGGTTCGTCAGTGTGGCCCAGCTCCTCCGTGGATTCCTGAAGTGCTGTGGGGCAGGAGCTGCCAGTGTCCTCCGTCAGAGCTTCATCTGTTATGATCGTGTCTACATCTTCTGCTCCTTAAACCCACTGTCACACGGCTTCCAGCCTCTCAGGCGATGGCTCAGTCTCGCTCTGCTGGGCTCCTGTGTGGCCTGTCTCCTGCCCACAGTATGAAGTCCGAGGGTTTAGTGGGGCCCAGCAGGCTCTCCTCCCTGTGCCTCGGGTGCAGGGTACAGCAAGCTCCTGTGTACATGAGAAATTCTGATTCACCTCATGATGTGGAGCCCAAGACTCCGTAAGCTTCCTTCATCAAAAATTTACGCAAATAGACCTCACATAGTTGAAAACTATAAAGCATTAAGGGGTTTTGAAAATGTGCTTCCCTGCTTTAGATTCAGCTGTCTATTTCTGGCCTCTTCCTTCAATTTCTTGTTTATTGTTGTACAGCATTTTGCACACATATTTGTCAATATGGATATGTATTATTTTCTTTCATGTTATACAAACATTTACGTACAATGCAGGATGAACTCAGTGTTCACGCGCTTTCGTTCACCCGTGACTCCCAGTACTCCTCTCTCCGAAGAGTGACACATAGTGAGTGGGCAAACGCCTCCGGCACAGTATCCATCATCTTTCCAGAAAGATATTAAAAGAAAAAAAATACAAGTTACAATGGTTGACAAAATAAAATCAATAAATAACTTTGAGAGAAGGAAAGCTAAATATATCTTTCATTTCAAAGATAAAACATTTTAGGCTTTCTAAAATGTAAGATGCATGCGAATTTGTGATTTACACTTTTTTTAACTCAGAAAAATAACGCAAAAGAAATCTATGGTTTAGAATTGAAACAAAGGCCTTAAGGGCAAAAGGGCCAAGAATAGAATTTGCTAGGTTTTCCAAGAGGGTGCAGTGCCTGGCACTTAACAGGTGTTCAGTCAAAGTTTTGTTGAAATCGTATGTGCATGAATGAATGGTGGGCCCAGGGGCTTTGAGTTAGGAGAGAGGTAGACCTGAGAGCATGGAAATCGTGAAACACCAGTACCACCCAAAGAAAGATACTACTAACCCGTTTTGTCATTCTGGTGCAACACTTTCCTAATCTGTATTAAAAATCATTTTAAAAGAATAATAATAAGATTTGAGTTGTGATTTAATTGACTCAAACCTCCCTTAAAATTCACCTAAGAACATGAAGGTGAGTTGAGAATGATCACCACTGTGTTCGTCTCTAGCTGCTTTTGTGAATGTGATTCTACAGTATCAGAGGGGAAAGAATGCAGGCCAGTGTCTCATCAGCCTGAGACAAGCCAGGAAGTCAAACGAGGGCCCCATTCTTCTCTAAGAGGGATCAACCCATGCATGGACCCCAAAACACAAGAGAGAACATGCTGCCCTTAAACAATAATGAAAGAGCTGGGGATAGTGAGACAGAGCAGGGACCTCTCCTGGAGACCTGCTACTCCTGCCCCACAAGCGTGGAAATACAGGAAAACCCCTAGTTCCTCCAAGGGAAATCCCAGGTCCTAGCTATCCCTGAGAAGTTAAAAAGCAACCTGATAAGCAGAAGGTGATGGAAGCCTTAAACAATAGCCAAGGAAATTAAAGTCACGAGACGTTCCTATAGACATTAAAGATGACATGTGAGCACATATCCCCGAGTTGTTTTTCAGAAACCCAGAGCTCCACCAAAGGCATCTGCTGGCACAGAGACCTCAGGTCAGGGGGACCAAGGACTGCATTCCAGCAATGGTTCTTTCTTCTTAATTCCTTCCTGAAGGCCCCGGAGGAAGTCATGCTCACAGGCCAGACCTAACATTCTTCTCTGCCAACCCCAAGACTTTAGATGAAGCTTCCCTCTTTAATCAACTGCAAAGCAGAAAATCTTTGAATCTATCTATGACCTGTAAACCCCACTTCAAAATATCCCACCTTATCAGTTCAAACCAATAGTTAACCTCCATGTATTGATTTGCGATTTTGCCTGTAACTTCTGCTCTCCTGAAATTTACCCCTACCATTAAAAACCCTTACTTGGAAGCCACTGGGGCGTGAAGCGTGAGCTGCCTGATTCTCTTTGCTTGTGCTCTATAAGAAATGCCTCACTTTCTCTTGCTGCAAATCCCAATGTCAGTCTTTGGCTTTGCTACCCAGGATGGGCAGACCCAAGTTCCCTTCAGTACCAATAAAGCAGGTGCCCTGGAGAGTGAGTGGCACTGTGGATCAGGCCGACGTCCTCCTTGGGTCTGTGCCAACACAGTTCCCTGGCTTACTCCAACTTCCCAGCCAGCCACAGGCAACTCAGGGTTCAACCCCAGCAGGGCCAAGAAAAGTCTCCAGTTTGTTTCCCTGGAAGAGTGATGTGATAACCATCTCATGTAGGGCCCGCTGCAGGGCACCATCTGGCCCCATGACCTACACACATGTAGCCAGTCTCAGGACCCAGGCTTCAGTATTAGCAGATATGGAAAATCAATTGAAAAAAAAAACAAAAAACCCTTGTTCCCTTCACTTGATCGAGGATCCAAAATACTTGGCCCCATTTCCACATGGCAGCCGCGTGTTCAGGCCCCACAGAGAACTGAAAACGTGAGAGTGAGAAATCTCAGTTGCTCCGGTCTCCACAATTCAGGAATCCCAAAGGCAGCCTGGATGGCACTGGCCCCCCATTCCCAGCCGCAGACAACCCTGGTGCCTCGCCTGAGGCTTCAGGACCCCTCTCGGCTCCTGGCTCAGCCTTCTACTGTGCGCACTGGCTCTGCTTCTCCCGCCATTGCCCGTGAGTTTCCATCTGTTCTCCTCTTTGTGGTTTTGTTTCTCAGGCTCACACTGCCTCATGGGTTCTTCAAGAACTTTCTGTGCAAGTGCAGACACGTGTGTGGGTGTCTGGCACTTACTTTTAGGGCTCTCACTGAGGCATCAGAATGAGTCAGCTCATCCAGTCCCTTGGAGACTGCCCCCGCCTGGGGTGGTGACCTGCAGCGAGCTGTTGCTGGACAGCTACTTCTGGCTTAGCCCCACTCTCTGCTCCCTTGACTGTGATGAGGACTGTGGGGTCCAGACATGAAGGTCAAAATGACCTGTGTGCAACAAGTTCCTGGAGGGCCCCGTGGGCACAGCAGGTCCAGCACATCATTGACTCAGTGCCAAATACAAGGTACATTTATGGAATGGCACAAAATTGAAAAGATTTAACATATTTGAGAAAAAGTCCAATACGATCTATATTAACATATCAACAGAATCAAATTGGACTATTGAGAAATGAAGTCCCCTTTGACTGTGAACATCCTAGGGTAAGAATCTTGATACTTGAAAAAATCAAGCTCATAGGAGCCTCCCCGTGTGTCAGCTTTGCTTGTTCATTCCTAGAATAACTTTCCTATGCATGCTTTAGACTGTCTTTTAGAGAGAAAATAATTACATATCCTTAGCATTTAACTCATATGAATGACATGACATTTCCCAAAAGTGAAATGTGGCTCAGTGTGTGGTATTTAGTCTATAGGGTATTGTAAATCACGACTGGAAAATAACAAATGGTTTTCATCTTGAGGGTTGACTAACTCAGTGTCCCTTTTTAGCGTTGCTATAAGTTAGAGCTCTTTCGCCGAGAAATAAGCTGTTTTTACTGGGAGCGATGCACTGGTCTGCACAAGTTTTACTAACGTTTTAATTGAAAATTTTCTTGCGATTAGTGCAGATTCACATGCAGCTATGAAAAGAATACAGAAAACCCCTTCGACGCTGCTCATTTTCCCCAAGGACAATGTTTTGCAATGTTGTAATTTCACAACGAGGGTATTAAGATTGATGTAATCCATCAATATTATTGAGATTTCCCCAGTTTTACTGATACTCATTTGTGTGTGTTTCTTACGCTGTACACAATGTTCTCACCTGTGTAGGTTTGTGTGTCCGCTGCAAGAGTGCATACACCAAACAGTTCCCACACCACAAAGACCCCTTTTGTTGCTGTCCTGTTATAAATACACCTACTTCCTTCCCCCAACTCCCTGGCAACCACAATCTTTTCTTCATTTCTAAAATGTTTTCATTTAAAGAATGTTATGGCCGGGCGTGATGGCTCACACCTGTAATCCCAGCACTATGGGAGGCTGAGGCGGGCGGATCACGAGGTCGGGAGTTCAAGACCAGCCTGGCCAATATGGTGAAACCCCATCTCTATTACAAATACAAAAATTAGCTGGGCGTGGTGGCGCATGCCTATAGTCCCAGCTACTGAGGAGGCTGAGGCAGGAGAATCCCTTGAACCTGGGAAGTGGAGGTTGCAGTGAACAGAGATTATGCCACTGTACTCCAGGCTGGGGGACAGAGCAAGACTCTGTCTCAAAAAAAAAAAAAAAAAAAAAAGGAGTGTTATATTATTGAAAAATACAGTATGTAAGCTTTTGGGATAGGCCTTTCTTCACAAAGCATAATTCCCTGGAGATGCAACCAAGGTGTTGCATGTATCAATAGTTTGTTCTGTATTTCCAAGTAGTATTTCATGGTAATCTTAAAGAACAGCTTATCAATTTACTTATTGCAGGTCATGTGGGCTGATTCTAGTTTTAGGTGACTACAGATAAAGTTACTTTCCTCTACAAGTTTTGGTATGAATGTGATTTTTATTTTCCTGGGATAAATGCCAAGGAGTGCAATGGCTGGCTCACATGGTAATTGCATGTTTAGTTTTATAAGAAACTGACAAATTTTCATATGGGTTATATGATTTATACTCTCACCAGCAATGTGTGTGTGATCCTTGCCAGCATTTGATGCCTTTAGTGATGTTTTTCTTTTAGCCATTCCTATATATATGCAGTGATTTCTCATTGTGGTTTTAATTTTCATTTCGTTGATGGCCAGCAAGTTAAACATCTTTTCATTTGTCATTTGTACTATATGCTTTTTGGTGAAAAATATCTTCATGATTTTTGCCCATTTTCTAATTAGATTGATTGTGTTACTCTGAGTTTTAAGAGCTCTTTGTATGTTCTAGATACTAATCCTTTGTCAAACGTGGTTTGCAAACATTTTCTCTCAGTGTGTGGCTTGTCTTTACATCCTTTTCACATGGGGGTTGACAGACCAAAATTTTCCATTTAAATGAGGTCCAATTGATTGATTTTTCCTTTAGTGGATAGTGTTACTATGTTGAGTTTGAGAATTCAACCTGGTGACAGATTCCAAAGATCTTATGCTGTATTTGTTTTCTAAAACTTTTATGGATTTACATTTTAAATTGAGTTTACGGTTCTTTTTTTTTTTTTTTTTTTGAGAGAAATTAAGAAAGAAAGAGGGAAAGAAGAAGAAAGAAAAAGGGGAAGAGAGAACAAAAGTCTTGCTCTATTGACCAGGCTGGAATACAATCTAGGAATAGATATTAAAAATCTCTTTTATGCTGATAATTGTGCTTAACAACAGAGACAGGAAGGAATAAGGGAAGAAAATAACAAACAGCCAACCAGTAGTTCATTTAAGTCTATAAAATGCTATGCAAATGCTGAAGAGTGATTTACTTCTAATTATATAGTCACTTTCAGAATAGGTGTAATATGATACTGAGAAAAATGTATGTTCTGGAGATCTGGGGTGAAGAATTCTATAGATATTCACTAAGTTTACTTATTCCAAGTCTAAATTAAAATCATAAACGTCCCTATTAATTTTCTATCTCGTTGATCCGTCGAATATTAACAATGTGGTGTCAAGATCTCCCACCATT
>CAUYLG010067373.1:0-38325 GCA_963573385.1 Cacajao melanocephalus
TTAAACATAAGACCTGACACCATAAAAACCCTAGAAGAAAACCTAGGCAAAACCATTCATGACACAGGCATAGACAAGAACTAATAAAACACCAAAAGCAGTGGCAACAAAAGCCAAAATAGACAAATGGGATCTAATTAAACTTAAGAGTTTCTGCACAGCAAAAGAAACAGTCATCAGAGTGAACTGGCAACCAATAGAATGGAAAAAAGTTTTTGAAATCTACCCATCCGACAAAAGGCTACTATCCAGAATCTACAAAGAACTAAAGCAGTTTTACAAGAAAAAAGCAAACAAACCCATTCAAAAGTGGGCAAAAGATTTGAACAGACACTTTTCAAAAGAGGGCATTTATGAGGCAAACAAACGTGAAAAAAATGTCATCATCACTGGTCATTAGAGAAATACAAATCCAAACCAAGTTGAGATACCATCTCACACCAGTTAGAATGGTGATCATTAAAAAATCAGGAGACAACAGATGCTGGAGAGGATGTGGAGAAATAGGAACACTTTTACACTGTTTATGGGAGTGTAAATTAGTTCAACCATTATGGAAGACAGTGTGGCGATCCTTAAGGATATAGAAATAGAAATTCCGTTTGACCCAGCAATCCCATTTGACCCAGCAATCCCATTACTGGGTATATACTCAAAGGATTACAGATCGCTCTGTGATAAAGACACATGCACATGTTTGTTCATTGCGGCACTGTTTACAATAGCAAAGACTTGGAACCAACCCAAATGCTGATCAATGATAGACTGGATAAAGAAAATGTGGCACATATACACCATGGAATACTATGCAGCCATAAAAAAGTATGAGTTCATGTCCTTTGCAGGAACATGGACAAAGCTGGAAATCATCATTCTCAGAAAACTGACACAAGAACATAAAACCAAACACCACATGTTCTCACTTATAGGCGTGTGTTAAACAATGAGAACACATGGACACAGGTAGGGGAACGTCACACACTGGGTTCTGTTGGGGTGTGGGGGATAGGGGAGGGACAGTGGAGGGGTGGGGAGGTTAGGGAGGGATAACACTGGGAGAAATAACTGATGTAGGTGACGGGGATGGAGACAGCAAACCACCATGGCATGTGTGTACCTATGCAGCAATCCTGCAAGATCTGTGCATGTACCCAAGAACTTAAAGTACAGTTAAAAAAAAAGAGAGGCTAGGAGAAGGTAATTGTCATTAGCAATAGAGAAACAAGAAAGAGATACTCTCTCAATGTTAGTAAAGCTATGAGCAGAAATCAATGAGCTAGAAAGCAGAAATCAATAAAGAAAAAATGGCTTCCTAGAAAAAAATCTGGAAAGTTATAATTTTTTGTTTAAATTTATTAGGAATCAATAATTTTATTAGAAATAAAATTTTACATTACTAGACTTCCCTAGATATTAAAAGGATATTGAAGAAATATTGGGGGAAATTTATGGAAATACATTTTATCATTTAGATAAAATAAAAAATTATTAAATTTATTTAAAGACACTAATTACATTCATAGAGGTAAGCTCAGATAAAGCGGTTTTAGGTCTATTAAAAATTGAATTTCTTATAAAAGACAAAGCAATTCTGTGCCAATTCCATCAGAATATTAAAAAGAAAGATTTTTCTGGTTCATACTATGAAATCAAAATTATGCTTATAAGAAAGCCAAAGACACCATTTTCAAAAAGTATCTATCTCATAAATGTAGATATAAACATTTTAAATGAAATTTTAACAAAACCTAATAAAAAATTGAAAATTTTTATGAATAATTGGTTTTTATCCCTGTAATGTAAGGCTGCTTTAACATTAGATTCCAGTCTATGTAATTAGTCATACCAACAAGTTAAATAGGTAAAAAAAGGAATTGAACAAGCTATATATAAAAGGAACTTAAACCTCCTTGTAAAAAGGAATATAAAAAAATCTTATGGTTAAAGCTTACTTAATTGATAAAAGATAATGTTTTTTCTTGAAGAGTAATGCAAGGATATCTCTTTTTGCTACTTCTGTTTAATGTTGTACTGAGTTATAGACAATTCAATAAAGAAAGAAAAAAACTAAATTGCCTTCAGATTGCAAAGGAAGTAATATGAATCTTTATGTGGAACTGATATTATCTAATACAGAGAAATTTTCTAATACATAGAAATATCTAATTATCTAATATGCAGAAATGCAATGGAATCTATAAAAAATGTCCAACTAATAACTGAGTTTAATAAAGTTACATGAGCAAAATTCACATAAATAAATGATTTGCATATCATATCAAGCATCAGTGAGAATGTTGAGGACCTGGAACTTTCATATACAGCTTGTTGGAATGTAAAATATTCCAAACACTTCTAAAATATTTTGATGATTTTTTTTGACAATTTGAACCACCTACCTATAGTGTATCCTAGTCTTTCCACTCTAATCTATTAGAGAAGTAAATGCAGCTACAATGACCTACCCATGAATGTTCATGTATCTTTTTAGTATTAACAACTGGAAATAAAGCCAAAATGACAATAAACAGGAGAATGCAGAAATAAATATATATGCATAAAATGAAATAGTACACAGCAACAACTTGGATAATTTTGAAAATATTTATCATGAGTGACAGAAGCTGGACTAAAAGACTTAATACTGTAGGGTTTCAGTTATATAAGATTATATTTTAAAATGTGGGCTGGGCATAGTGGCTCACATCTGTAATCCCAGCACTTTGGGAGGTTGAGGCCAG
The DNA here is from genome assembly GCA_963573385.1 of Cacajao melanocephalus. Taxonomy (NCBI): domain Eukaryota; kingdom Metazoa; phylum Chordata; class Mammalia; order Primates; family Pitheciidae; genus Cacajao; species Cacajao melanocephalus. The sequence goes on from CAUYLG010067373.1 coordinate 2,742, forward strand.
CAGGTCATTTGAGGTCCGGAATTTTGAGACTACCCTTACCAACATGGTGAAACCTTGTCTGTACTAATAATACAAAAATTAGCTGGACATAGTGGCACAAAAGTGTAATCCCAGCTACTTGGGAGGATGAGGCAGGAGAATCATTTGAACGAGGGAGGCTGAGATTGCAGTGATGAGTTCACTCCAATGTACTCCAGCCTCACTCTGTCTTTATTTAAAGACATTTTTAGTATTTATTTTTTTAAATTTTATTTAAAGACAGAGTAAGACTCTGTCTTTAAATAAAATTTAAAAAAATAAATATTTAAAATGTAAGCTATAGTGTCAGAAAGCAGATCAGTAGAGGAGGTTATCACAATATGGCACTAGGAAACATTTATCAATAATGAATGCAATTTATCCTCTTGAGTGAGTTGATGGTTTTGTAGCTATACACATGCATGAAAAGTTATCAAACTTTTAAGTTTAGAAATAGAAATATTAATAGCTCAATTGTTTTTTCAATAATGCTGCTTAAAAATAAATTTTAGCCAACTTAAGGTAATTCTAAGAAAGGTATTCTTTCTGAAGAATGATCATGAAGTTTATCTTTGATAAAAAAGGAATGGAAAACCTATAACATTGTAAAATAAATGTAAATTCAAGATCATCTGTACAACTGAGAGGTTTTAGATAATGTACCAAGTTAAATACTGAGCAGCAATGGTATTCAGTTTAGATGGGTAGTGCTTGGATTAATATGTTCTAAAATATGTATATTATTTTAAAATAATTATCAAGCCACTGTTTACATTAAGCTTGAAATTAATTCTATGTAATACATTTGTTTTTGTAACCACTGTGGAGAGTGGGAAGTAGAAATAAAGAGAAATATATAAAATGTGGTGGTAAATAGGGCAAGGAAAACAAAAATTCAAATATGCATTAGGAGATAAAGGATAATTTTTTAAATAACAATAATTTGAAATCAAAAGGAATATGATATAAATTATCACACATAATTTTAATATGTATGAAAGTATGCCCATTAAAAAGCAGAGATCTTCTGATTGCAAACAAAAATTCAACTAAGTGGTGTTTTCAAAGTATAAAAAGACAGATTTTAAAATTAAGAAATGAAAACACATGCAGGCCAATACCAACTAAAATAAACCTAAATAGATTGTAATACAGATAACATTATTACAGATACAGCCAATAAAATATATGCTGCTGAATGACAAAACCCAAACACCTCAATGTTTTTTAATGAACTCTGAAGTACTAGGACGTAGTACCACATGAATATAGAAGTGAGGGCTAAAATAATAATCCTGAAAATCTTAAACTTAAAAAAACACACTATGGAATAATTCATAAGAACCTGTTTTATGAGTATAAGCTATTTTAATATTTTTATTATTTTGAGTATAACATATTTAACATTTTTTATTTCATCAGTTTTATCACATTAATATGTGGCTTCCTCTCAAACAGAAGTAGTCTTAAAGTAAGCCAGAAATATAAAATCAAAAGATGAAGAATGCAGGGCTGTTTTATATTAGCATAACCATTAATATTATGGGTGGAAATTAAAATGTAAAAAAGAGAAAATTTATGTAGTCAACCATATCTAAAGACAGAAACTACATAACTGATGACATTCAATTTGTTACTGATAATAATTCCTCATAAAATAGGGGTGCCAAACTATATTTTCAATTAAATTTTTGCATCATGATACACAAGAAACATTAGAAAAATACTATATAAGAAGCTCTTTTTCATATATCATGTTTTGTTTCTTTTTAAGTAATCTCAAGTGAAATTAATCTAAGTGAATAAGGATATCATTTTTGATATTTTAAGGCAAAATGGTTATTTTAAAATGATATAGTTGAATATAGATAAAGAAAATCAATAGAAAAATATATTAAAAAGGGTAAGAAAATTCCACTGGAATATATCATCAAAGTAAAAACAAGCAAACAAATAAAAGTAACAACTTTTATATCACAGTAAGCAAAGTATAATATCTTGGGTTAAAAGTAATGAAAATAAATATATGTCTATAAATATAGCTCTGAACATTCATTGACTCATGTTAGTCAATAAATGACTTCTCACTGAATAAATGACTTCTCATTCAATAGACTGAATAGACGAATATCAGCTCCTACTAAGTCTACATATTTATAGAAGCTGTTTCTGGCTCCTATAGAATTACAGTAGTGACAACAAATGAGGAGAAATGCAACAAAAATCTTTTACTCAGCTTCTACATTTTTAAAGTTCCAGTTTCGCTCAAAAGCCTTCATCTCTATACATTCCTTCAAGGCAGAAGATTCCCTTCTGGCTCAGGATATGTCTAGAAATGTCATCTGGGAGCTAGGCCCTGAACAGGGGCCTTATGACTAACCAGCACCCTATCCTCCTGTGACTAAGCTGATATCCAAGATCTAAGACAAAGTACTGTCTCTTCTCCTCGAGCCAAAGAAAGGGATCTCATTTGTACATCGGAGGACTAAGGGAGGGGTGATGCCAGCACTCCATTGGCTGCCCCAGCTGGTGTCTCAGTATGCTGCATGCACCTTCAGCCCTAGGTCTTGCCTAAGAGTTGCAGTTCTTATGGCCTAGCCTGCCTTTCAAGTTTTCTGAGAGACTGAGAGCGCTTTGGTTCCTGGTGGCGGGCTTTGTGGGCACTCAATTTCAGATCCCTGGGATCCGCAATCCCCCTCTTGCTGGGGGTGGTTTAAATGCTCTCTTTGTGGATGGGCATCATCTGAGTTTGGTCTGGTTTTCCTTTCTGCTCTAACTTAACAGTGCTGAGTTCAATGATTCACAATTGCTGTGTGCCCCCCTGCAGTGGCATCCAGATATGCTCTCCACATCACACTGCAGCTGTCCAGGGAGAGAGGTAGGGAGGGGAGGTGCTATCAATTCAGTACTGTTTTTTCTATTTCTTCCATATCTCTTTCAGCAATATGAAGTTAAAACCTGGTACTATGAGTGCTCACCTGCTTTTTGGCTTTTATAATGGTGTTTTATTTCTGTGTAGATAGCTGTTAACTTGGTGTCCTTGCAGGGGTGAGAGTGGAGGAGGATCGATGGAGCCCTCTGTTCCACCATCTTGCTCCACTTCTTTCTGTTATCGGTTCTCTCTTTCATGGATTATGTCTTTGGTGTTGTATCTAAAAAATGATTACCATCCCCAAGGTCACCTAGATTTTCTCCTGTATTTTCTCCAAGAATGTTATAGTTTTGTGTTATACGTTTAGGTCTATAATTGATTTTGCATTAATTTTTATGAAGAGTACATAATCTTAGCATCTAATTTTTGCATGTGGCTATCCAGTTGTTCCAGCACTGTTTATTCAAAGACTGCCTTTTCTCCAATTATATTGCCTTTGCATCTTTGTCTAAGATCAGTTGAATACATTTATGTGGGTCTATTTCTGTGCTTCCAATCCTGTTCAATTGATCTATTAGGTTGGTGCAAAAGTAATTGTGGTTCTTGACATCTTTTTAAAGACAAAAATCGCAATTAGTTTTGCACCAATGTAACATTTGTCTATTCTTTCATGAATACTACATCATTTTGATTACAAAAATTTTAAAAATCTAGCAGAATTTGGGAGCCTGAAAATGCAGTTGGTGTACTGAAGAATGCATTAGAGTCATTCAGTAGCAGATCAAGCAGAAGAAAGTATTGGTGAACTTAAAGTCAGGCTATTTGAAAATGCACAAGCAGAGAGACAAAAGAAAACAAGAATAAAAAACAATCAAGCTTGACTACAGTATTTAGAAAATAGCCTCAAAAAGGGAAATCTAAAAGTTATTGGCTTTAAAGAGGAGGTAAAGAAAGATATAGGGGTAGAAAGTTTGTTTAAAAGGATACTAACAGAACTTTCAGGGAAAGATATCAATATGTAAGTACAAGAAGGTTATAGAATACCAAGCAGATTTAACCCAAAGACTACCTCAAGGTATTTGATAATCAAACTCTCAAAGGTCAAGAATTAAGAAAGGATTATAAAGCAGCATGTATATTAATTCATTTTCACACTGCTATAAAGAACTTACTCATGGCTGGTCACAGTGGCTCATTCCTGTAATCTCAGCTACTCAGGAGGCTGAGGCAGGAGTATCGCTTGAACCTGGGAGACAGAGATTGCATTGAGCTGCGAAGAATGTGCCATTGCACTGCACCCTGGGAAACAGGAGAGAAACTCTGTCTCAAAAAAAAAAAAAAAGAAAAAGAAAAAGAAAAAACTAACGAGAATAGCATGGGGAAAACCACCCCCATGACCCAATTACCTCCCACCAGGTCCCACCTTCAACATGTGAGGATTATGGGGTTTACAATTCAAGATGAGATTTGGGTGGGACCACAGAGCCACACCGTATCATTCTGTCCCTGGCCCCTCCAAATCTTACATCTTTTCACATTTTAAAAGCAATCATGCCTTCACAACAGTCTCCTAAAGTCTTAACTCATTCTAGCATTAACCCAAAAGTCCAAGTTCAAAGTCTCATCTGAGACATGGCAAGTCCCTTCTGCCTAAGAGCCTATAAAATCTAAAGCGAGTTAGTTCCAAGATACTGTGGGATTACAGATATTGAATAAATGCCTGCAATTGGCCAAACAAAGTACTACAGGTCCAGTGCAGTCCAAATCGAGCAGAACAGTCTCAAATCTTAAAACTCCAAAATTGTCTCTTTTGACTTGTGAACCCCAAATATCTGAGACAGATTTCTGTTAATTTAGAAAGTTTATTTTGTTGAGACTGAGGATGCATACCCATAACACAGCCTCAGGACATCCTGATTACAAGGCACAGCTTACATTTTAGGGATACATGAGACATAAATCAATATATGTAAGAAGTACATTGGTTCCATCCAAAAAGGCGAAACAACCCAAGCAGGGAGGGGGCTTCCAATTCACAGGAAGGTGAGAGACAATGGTGGCATTCTTTTGAGTTTCTAATTAGCCTTTCCAAAGGAGGCACTCAGATATGCATTTATCTCAGTGAGCAGAGGGATGCCTTTGAATAGAATGGAGGCAGGATTGTCCTTATCAGTTCCCAGCTTTACTTTTTCCTTTAGCTTAGTTATTTGGGGGTCCCAAGATGGTAGAAAATAGTAAAAATTGAAAAACATTAGGCAAGGCTAGCATCTAACAACAGGTCTACTATAGTTTTTGAAACATCATTTTTCTCTCTCCAGTTTCCCTTTTTTACTGAAGACAAATTATGGTAGGACCGATTTGCTTTGTTATACTTGGCTAGATTATTTGTATAAAGTGCATCAAGAATAATTATTTTGCACATAGTCTTTTTAAATTAGCTTTGATGGAACTTTGTTCCGTAGTAGTAATCTTATAAAAACTTTTTTAAAGCCAAGCTCAGCCATGGATTTGTACCATCAAATATGTAAGAGTTGGGAGAATTCCTCTCTTCTTGAGGTCCCAAGATAATTTTGGGGCTCCTGGGCCTGTCAGAAAGTGTCATTCTTTATTGACCATAGATCAGGAACCCTGTACAGGGACTATGTTGATGAAGTATGAAGTCAGTTTTCCCAAAGGACTTTTATTGGCTCCATAAATAAAGTTTAATTCCTTAAAGGAAATAATATCATTCTAGTCAAAGCCTGAGTAAAATAACTGGTTTCTCCAATTGCATCCTGTTACAATGAAAACAGATTCTTATTGCACTTATGTAAATAACTGTATAGCTGTAAATTAAGAACAGTCATAAGTAGTTTCCAAAGTCTCGAGAAATTGGGTGGAGAGAAACAAATGCTTCAAATTTCATTCACAGGAGTATACTAAATTGTTAAAAGCTGTCAATAGCTCAAACGTAGTTTCACTGACTCTGAAAAATAAAGGATCAGCAAGGTTTTAAGCAAAAAGTCAAAAGATTATTTTAGTCTTCTGTTAGTTCAGTTCATGCAATTAATTCTTGTTCTGCTTGAGATTCATGAACATTTCTGCTCTCCAAGAGTCCTGAAGTTATTTTCTTTATTCTGATGCCACAGTCTCCAAAGTTATCAGAAACCTGCATTCAAGAACACCTGGTAGAGTTTCACAGCTGATTATAAAACCACCTTCTAAAGAGGAACAAAACAATACAAGCATTGTCCATGAATGACAAAAAGTTTTAGGGCAGCCATAGTCAAAGACACAATTGACAAGGAATTTTTTGTCTCTGTGGCATACAATAATTTAACTATGTATTATAATAATTATTACTGATAATATATACTAAAGCATATCATAATTAGATGTTTTCCATAATTTTGGAACATATACCAATAATATATTTATACAAATGTAGCCCACAGAAAATCAAAGACAATTTCATATTTTACAATGCTTTCTGTATAGTTTTTATGTCAGATAAATCAAACATGTCATTTTTGACTTTAGGGAACCTATTATCTTAAAGAATTAATTAGGTCAGAAAAAGACTATTTATAATTTGATTTTGGAAAGTTTGTCAAATATCAACGGTTTAAATAAAACACTTGATACCACAAAATAGAATCCCAGGTCATTATAAAATAAGTCATTTATTTAACCAAAGTGGTAACTCAAGGATTTCCAAAAAGAAAAAAAGGCAAAAACCTTTATTCTTGTAGAGAGGAGACTTAATTTTCCAAACAATAAGACTTAATAAAGACAGCATGAAGCCAATTAAATTTATTTTTCTACATTTGTAAAGAATCTATAAAATTTTAATCTCTACCATAAGATATAACTTCTATAAGCCTTTTATAATCTTTATAACCTTTATTAAGGAGTTTGTTAATTCTTCAAGAAAACCTTGTTAATCTGACACAGGGGCCTACATGCTGGTCTAACATCAGTGTGCCTTTGACATCAATTATTAATTTATAGAGAAACTGAACTTATTTTATCTCTCGATATTGGCCCTTACAATCTCACGTGCCCACATCTTCTGCCATAGTGCCTGAACCTTGAGTTGAATAGCTTTAATTTCTGGCCCCATGTCTCAGGAATGCAGTTGCTTTTGATGGGCATCTTTTACTGGGCCTGAAGACGAGGCCTTAATTGCTGTCAGTGTTTAAGATTTAGCAGGATATTAGGTTCCCTAAAGTCCAAAATAACATATTTGGTTTATTTGGTCACAAAGGGCTGAGAGTGGGGAGAGGTAGGGATGATTAATTGGTATAAAAAATAGGAATAATAAATAAGACCTACCATTTAATAGCAAAACAGGATGACTATAGTCAATAACTGTACATTTTAAAATAAAGTTTGTAATTGGATTGTTTGCAGCTCAATGGATAAATGCTTGAGAGGAAGGATACTCCATTCTGCATGCTGTGCTTATTTCACATTTCATGTCTGTATTAAAACATCTTATGGGTTACATAAGATGTATCCCATAAATATATACACCTATTATGTATCCACATAAATAAAATTTTTTTAAAAATTAAAAAGAAACAAATAGGGACAGGCACAGTGCCTCATGTCTGTAACCCCAGCACTTTAGGAGGCCGAGGAGGGTGGATCACTTGAGGTCAGAGTTCAAGACCAGCCTGGCCAACATGATGAAACCCTGTCTCTAATAAAAAGACAAAGCTTAGCTGAGCGTGGTGGCACATGTCATGGTGATCCCAGCCATGTAGGAGTTTGAGCTTTGGATCCAGGAGATGGAGGTTGCAGTGAGCAGAGATCATGACACTGCACTCCAGTCTAGGCAACAGAGACTCTGTCTCAAAAACAAAAAATTGGTAAGTTAAACTTCATTAAAATTAAAAATTTTTTCTCTGTTGAAAACACAAGACTCTCAGTCAAGTACATGAGAAGACAAGCCACAGACCAGGACAAAATATTAACAACTTACACATCTGAAAAAGGGCTGCTATCCAAAATAGACAAAAACTATTAAAACTCAAATATAAGAAAATGACCATCCTGATTAAAAAATAGACAAAATAGTTCACCAATGAAGATGCACACTAGGAAATAAGGATATAAAAGGATGCCCAATATTATATGTTGTTCAGGAATTACAAATTAAAACAATGAAATGTCATGCTTTATGTATTAGAATGGCCAAAATCCAGAACAGTGGAAATAACAAGTGCTGGTGATGATGTGGAGCAACATTCATTACTGAGGGAATGCAAGGTACAGTCACTTTGGAAGACATTTTAGAAGTTTCTTAAAAAAATTCTATCCAACAATCAAGCTCTTTGGTGTTTACCCAAAGGAGTTTAAAACGTATGACCACATATGATAGATACCCCAGTTACAATGCTGTGATTATTACACACTGTATGCCTGTATCAAAATATTTGTACCCTATAAATATATAAACCCATGTACCCATAATAATTAAAAATTTAAAAACCTTATCACCACACAAAAACTGATATATTGATGTTTATAGTTATTTTACTCACAATTACCACAATTTGAAAGCAACCAAAATGTTTTTCAGTAGGTGAATGGAAAGAGTGTAGTATATTATGACAATAGAATATTATTCAGCACTAAAAATAAAAGAGCTATCAAGCCATGAAAGGACATGGAGGAAACTCTAATTAATGTTACCATGTGAAACTAGCCAATCTGAAAAGGCTGCATGCTCTGTGATTCCAATGACTTGCATTCTGGAAAAAGCAAAAATATGCAGAGGGTTTTTAGGGCAGTCATACAGAAACTATTCTGTATAACTATAATGGTACATACATGTATTATATGTTGGTTAAAAAAAAAAAACAGAGAACGTATACCAACAGTGAATCCTAACGTAAACAATGACCTGTGGATAATACTGGTATCAATGCAGCTTCATTGATTGTAACAAATGTACCACTCTGGTGAGAAATGTTGTTTGCCAGGGAAGCTATCCATGCATGGCAGGGGCAATAGACATATGAGAACTATCCGTACTTTCTGCTATTTTGCTTTGACTCTAAAACTGCTCCAAACTATACAAAAATTGTCTCTTAAAAATGATTTCCTCTATTAAAATATTTTTAAAACCACTGAGGTAATCATGATCAGCATCTACCGGCAACAGTGGTAGGCTAAAAACTAGAACCCAGGTTTCTGATTCATGAGGCTGGATTTGTTACATTCTAGTAAAATGACATGTTGTTTTGTTATTATTTGCCATAGTTACCAACAATGGCAAAACTCAAGAGTTCTATTTTAAACCTACTTATTCATTTATATATAAATATAAATGACAGTTGCATTTCTAGAAAATAATTACAGGTATATTTCTTTACAATTCATTTGTATTTGAATTAGTTAAGATCCTTCCATTATTTATCTTCAAGTCAAGGTCAGTGAACCAAATTTTGTAATGATATTATTTTCTCTTACATGAAGTTTTCTCTTTAGTAGAATAATAAAATAGCTATTAAGAATATCTTCAGCTTGAGGGAAAGACAATAATAAAACTTGCTCCTCAGATACTTTATACATATACATCACTGGACTCTGGAAAATGAATTGTTTCCTTCAGGCTCTCAGGTTATATTCTTTAAAAATATATTTTAAAAACTCATTACATTATTCAACACATATTTATTGATTGCCTATCATATGTCAGACAGTGCAAATCACTGGAGATACAAAACTATTTCACACAGCCACAACCTCTCAGTTTGCTAGGGAATTGCAATTTAATCTGATGAATGCCTTATAAGATAAATGATATTGTGATGACCACAGAGAGGGGTACACTTAACTGAGCTTTGGAGGTCACACTGTAGGTCCAGAAGAACATTCTTGGAGGAAATAGCTAAACTTGGACATGAACAAGTCTATCTTTGAGCAGAATGTGTTGAGATCACAGAAAGATAATTTTCATAAAACACTATGAAGCAATTATTGCTGATATGTACCTATGGCACAGAGGTTGAGTGACATGACTCAGTTCTTATAGCTTTTAGGTGATAGACTGGGAGCGGAACATAGACAATATAGTTCTGCAGTCCTTACTTTTTACCAATTTGAAGCTATTATAATCCAAGCATTAGAAAAGAAGAGTGATACAGTATATCACATCTATTATGCTCATTAAGTTATATATCCATAATATTATAACAGTGAATTTTCATATTCATGACCATTTTCATTACAAATATTCACATTCTGTTAAATTGTTTTATCCTTTGGTTATTTTCAACTGATTATAAAAGGATGGATCAGAAACAATCCATTGTCTCATAAATCTTGTGTGGCATTTTCCTGATCAAAATTGCTTTATCCACATTGAGAATTGTTTATAAGTGTTCATGTTTCTCAACGGGCAATTTAAAGATAAGTATGACAAATGGCTTATTCTTGTTTTAACAGAAGGGAGTTTATAAACTAACAGTTGTGTAAGCTACTTATCCCTGTACTCTTAGTTCTTATGTGACTGCTGGAGCCACTATACTCTGAGGTACTTTCGACCTCTGTATCCTGAACTTTCTATCTACTCTCAGAGAAGTCATTTATTAATCTTTCTAAAAGCCTAAATTTTAGGTTATGAAATATATCTTTCAGCCTTATTTATTATGATTATATGTATCTTATTACAATACTTGAAAATTAATTATGATTTCCTAGAAAGCATGAAATATTTATAATTTCCTCAAGACTCTTCTATCGGTCTTGCAATATTTATATTTTTAATTTATAGTAAAATTCCTAGTGGGCTTTTACCTTCTGCTCCTATTCCAGGAATTAAATTAAAACATTTCTCCCTTTCTGACTTTCTAAATTCATTCTTAGTTTTCCCACTCTCACAAGTTGTTAGGTGTGAAGCACTCTTTCAAATCATTTTGTTCCAACTAACAATGTTTTGCTCAATGAGGAATTTAACTTCAGCCTTACATACAGAATGATAAGCCAATGTTGATTTTCACAGACGTCTACCCACCTTCCCCTAAATTCATGTATGGAAACCCAGTCCCTCAGAAGTTTTTAAAATGGTGAGTAAGCTAAAATGGGTTCATTAGGTTAGGGCCATCCTCTAATATAACTGGGATCTTTATAAGAAGAGAATGGGATATAGACACACACAGAGGGAAGACTATGTGAAGGCACATTGAAAAGACAGTCATCTTGCAAGCCAGGGATAGAGGCTTCCGAAAGAACCAGCTCCACTGACAACTTCTTCTGGGATTTTTGCCCTCCAGAATTGTGAGGAAGTAAGTTTCTGTAGGCTGAGCTACACAGTCTGTAGTACTTTGTTATGGCAACCACACACATATCAATCCTGTGGCCATGCCTCTTCTCAACCATCATGCCAAATGGTAACATCTGTAGTAGCATCCACATTACTGGTTCTTACTAATTTTCTCACAAAGCTAACATATATTTTAAAAAGAAAAGCTGACATGGAAATAAAGAAAAAATTAAAATGACCTCACTCATAATTATTTTTGCTAATCTCTTGACAATACCACCACCAATTATTGCATATCTAAATGGTGAAAAGCAACGGACTTAAAATGCATGCCTTTGTGCAGTGCAGGATGATGAACTCTGGTGGTTTAGGTATATTCACTTTGATATGACCACACTTGTAGAGTCCCATGACACCTGCTAAACTAGCAAAAACTCCCTCTATATATAGTTCGTTATTTGTGTTACGTTTGTAGTGTTTGGATACTTTTCACAAGTTCCTTGTAAATGTCATAGTCTAGGCTAGGCATGAAGGCAGGGAAGAGGGGACATAGAAGGGAAAATTAGGTCCAAAGGGACACTGGTGCCAACATTTCACATTGAGTCTACAACTTTTAGGTTTCTATAATTCTTGTGGTCACACTACATGTAAGAAAAGTTACTGTCATTCCTACACCTATGTGACGGAGAAAAAAATAGAAAGATCTCAACACACTGAAACGTATGACAAGTTTAATTACTACCTTTTTATTTCCCTGAAGTTGCTAATATAATAGTAACAAGTAGTATTATAAAATATGTTATAAATCTGGAAGGCAATATCTTATAAAGAGTTCAAATATTTATGTCTTATTGATTTTAAGACAGTGGAAATTTTTAAAACAAATATAGTTCTCAGTTAAATACTTAGTATAATTAAAAGTTATGTGATAGCAGACCACATTAATAGAATACTAATATAAATAACTATTATGACATTTTGTAAATGTGCTATTTAAGAAGAAATACGTATTTTAGAAAATATATAGGTTTTGAATATATTGCTAAGAGATACTAGATTTAGAAATTATTATATGCTAATACATATAAATATTTGTAACATCTAAATTTTATTTGGTTTTTAAAATATAAACTAATTAGAAATAGATGGTTTTATTGTTTCATATGATGGGGAAGCAACAAAATATTATTATTAAAGACAATTTAGTTAAAGCATCATGTAAGCCAAATATTGGTATTACTGATTGTATTCAATATATTAAAAAGACTAAAAAATAGTAAAAACATGGGTATTAAATAGGTTTTATTTGGCAGTCAGTTTACTAAGAACTAATGTGGCATAGCTCAATTACTTCTCAGGACAAATACTATGGTAAGTTATTATTATCATCTGCATCTTTTTAGATGAGCAAATGGAGACAACAAATAGATATAATACCTTGTCCAAGGCCTCACAGAAAGTATCAAAGTTAAGCATCAAACATTACAATGTATTCTTTATTACTTATGCTATACTTTTCTTGTAGTAATAATAAACACACACACACATCACCCAATAAATATCTTTTGTGGCAATTACTTATGTCTCAATTTATAGGCATAAAATATATTAGTTTGCTCATTAAATATATTTAACTGAAATGGAAATATATAAGTATATGAAATAAGGAGAAATATATGAATATACATTATTACACCAAAAATAATGACAGTTAACCTAGCTATGAGAATTACTTTTATTTTTGGTCTCAACATTAAAAATAATTTTATACAAGATACGTAGATTTCTTTTTTACTAGTACATTTAATATTAGGAATGAAAGCCAATCCTGATATTAGGGATCTGCAAAACGTTATTTTCTGGTATTCATGTATCTATTTAGGGCAACTATTCCAGGTAGTAAATATTTTATAATGATTTTTATTTAAACCATCATTTTTTCTTCACCGTTTTTATACCTCAAGATCCCTGGACCAAAAATGAAAGCTTAAAAAACTCATTCTATCCACTGATTACCCCTAAAAATGGATTCATGCCTTCTATAATCTGACATCAACCTAAATTAGCAGAAAAGTATCACTTTGACTATACAGTTTTGCAACCATTCATTTTGAAAAAAAGAATATATTTAATGAGAATACCTTAAGTAATTTTTGAAAACTTTATTATCTTGTCGGACATCCAGAGACATCTATCTTTGATTAAATATCAAATTTAAAAAACTTCATAGCAAATATATTGTATTTAAGGTGTTATTATATTTATTAACTACTTGCTAGTCATTAACAATAATTTCTTTTTATTTTTTATATATAGTTAATTATTTACTTTATATTTTAATAGTTATTTAGCATAATAATTATTAAATAGTAAAAATCCTGAGAATTCACATTTTGATGCTGAATGATAGTTCTTAATTCCTGTTGCTATAATATGGGATGGTTAATAGTACCAGATGAAAAATAACCATAGCTACCATAATAATTGAATATTAGGAAGAACAATTTTCTATGCAGGCCTTTGACCTGACATTGTTCTCATTTAAAAATAAATAGCATTCACTCTTCAATGAATAAAGAATCACAGTGTTGTAACGTGAAAACTTTTGAGAGATCTTTTCTGCATGATGTGCATATAGTTAACACTACTGCATTGTGCACTTAAAAATATTTAAATAATAAATATCACACTATGTGTGTTTTACCACAATAAAAAAATATAGCATGGATTAGATTAAGCAAGGACAGCAAGAGACTATAACTACTTTGGAAAAGACTCATGACTTCCAATATCATGTAGAATTATATAATGTCATGAAGACTGAAAATATTTAAATTAGTAGAAATACTATTAACTCTTAAGTTTTTTCTGTATATCATTGTGTATACTTTATGGAAGTGTCGATGTTGAAGTTTCACAAAGATGTGGATTGAATGATTGTTCATAGATCAACTCAACAACCTTTATTGTAATTGGTTAGCATCTGAATAGTACTATTGTTTAATATTCTGATAATAATTCCTTCAATACATTTCAACAAAATGAACAACATGTATTTAACATATTTCAACAAAATGCACAGTTCATGTTAGATATAATTAACAAAATTCCTGGGATACATGTATGGAGTAAATATTAGCAATTATTTCACAAGCTGGGGGATTAAGACATTTCTAGTACTTTGGGGTAATTACAGGTCAGGTAAGCTGGGCATAACACTGTGTAATATAATTTCAGATAATGTGTTTAAAATGCTATTGTTCAATATTTACTTGTTCATCATGAACTAAACACTTAACAGGCACTCTGAATATGGAGATGAGTAAACCCCACCTTCCACATTCCATGCTCTCACAAAAAAACATGGTGAGAAATAGCTCAGCAAACACATTATAGAATAGCAAGAAGAGTACTAGAAATATTCAAAATTTACAACAAAAAAAGCACAGAGGGATATTTCTTCAGGATTAGTTGGAATAGAAAAGGGCAAGTATTTTCCCATAATTTGTCCCCATAGTGAGATATATTTAAAAGGTAAGTGTCTTCTAAGATGAAGATAAATAGAGACAGATATAAGAGCAATGTCTCTTGGAAAGTGGTTTGTTCAGCTGGACCTCCTGAGCATCTAATAAAAGAGTATTAGCTATGGATGTTTCAGGAAATAGCAAAATATACATTGTAGCAGTCTCGAGCTTTATATGGGGCTCATTCAACTTACATTTACATGCAGACCTTTGTGATACATAGATCTTAAAATACAGTACCGGAATGTGGTTTCTAAAATTGAAAGGATTTCTAACAGAGAGTTAGACTTTCATGTTTGGTTGATTTAAAAGTCTTCAAAGTGGTTGTAATGAGAATGACAATGTATGAATTGATTAAATTCAGATAACTAGCTCAGCCTACAGATGATAATGTGATTTTTCCAAAAATGACATTTAGCAAAATGAGGATATATAGTTCATAGTGCAGAGCTCTGTGAAGACAGAAGTATATATTAAATAAAAAGGATAGGCATAACATTTATTGTAACATTATGTTAATATTGTAAACTATATTATTTTATATGAATAACTGCATATTCACACTTTATTTGCAATTTTGGGCGAAAATACTTTTTTTTCTTTTTTTATGTTTTAAGTACAGGAGTACATATGCAGGTTTGTTACATAAGTAAACTTGTGTCATCAGATTTGTTGTATAGATTAGTTTGTCACCCAGGTGTTAAACCTAGCAATGTGGAAATATTTTAAGTGTTTTTTCTTTTGATGTCTATTTTTTTGTGTGACTTGGGCATTGGTAAAACTGAGATTCACATGTTTGAAGAGAACAAGAGATACTTAATATTCTGTTACTGTGGAAAATCAAAGAAAGAGCTAAACAGAGGACTCTCTTGAGTGGAAAAAACAAGCAAAACAGATGCTGAGTGTGCTGGTTATGCTCCTTGTAGTCTTAGAATAATATCAACAGTTTTTCTTTACCAGGATCTATAACAGATTATAAACTTGGCCCTGCTTATGTATGTGATCTCGTATGGTTACACTATACCATTTTAATTGCCTGGTTGATTACATGTCACTCTCTGAAAGGTATTGAGTATCAACCTTCCCTCTAAGTGGACTCCTCTTTCTCCAGCACAGCACCCTAGATAAACCCTGTGGGTTTTGGTTGAATTCTAACTACTTTTATCAATTTGTTTACATATTTGACATAAGCTTCATAAATAACAGGAAAATTATCCTCTCTAATTTTATTTTGAAGTCTCAGCATTTATCTGTGGGTTTCAAAATTTTTGTCACTTCAATTTGGTCTATAACTGACTGAATTAATGTGTGTGTGAACCTAATTAATGAACAATATTTAGGTTCAAGCTAGGGATCTATTAAATAATATTTAATTAATGTGTAAGCTACAAGTAATGAAATATTATTTAATAGATCCCTAGCTTGAACCTAAATATTGCTCATTTTAAAATTCATTTGTGAATGGGTATGACAGGCACATTTTGGGGTTGATCACCAGGGGCATGGATGATGAAGATTTAAGGAGCACTAATGCTTTTACTAATTCAATAAATATTGCACATAAACCACAATCTGTATGCTAGACAAATCAGTAAAGTAACTAAGGCTTTGCAACCTCATGACACTTACACTCACATTGATACAGGCAGGAAATAAGCAATATTCACAGCAAATAAGTGAATTATAGTATATGATAAAGAGAGGATTGGAATGAATAACAATATAGTAAACAGAAAAGCAAAGCACTGTAAGTGGCAACAGAATGATAAGATAGAAAGCTGGAGAGGAGGCGATTCCGGCATAGATTTTGTGACAGGATTACATCTCTTTCTTTACACAGTCAATCTCACTCATTGATGATTCTGAAAGAAACGTTATTTACTTAATTATAATTTTCTCAGTGTATTTGTTGGGAGAAGAATGGAGGAAAGTAAAATGTTGAAAAGAAATACTCTCTAAAGTTAAACAGTCAATAGGTTTATGATTTAAATTTGCAAAAGTACTTCTTAGATCAGAAAGATATCCTGTGGGTGCTTTAAGAAATATTGGTGTCTCACTTTAAAATTTTGAAAGTCACTTTAAAAAGGAGTAAGAACAAACAGAAAAGTTGAAAATATTTTTTAAGTTGAGTGAAATACTCCAAAATATGAATATTGATGAATTTAAGGATAAAAAGTTGCAAAATATTTTTGTCACAGGGAAGCAATATGTAATATTAAATCATTGAGTCAAATATAGTAATAAAATATTATACTTTTAATAAGAAAGAAGGGGTGAGTTATAAATTGTCACAGATTTATCACATCTACCTGTGGAATATAAGCACTAATATAAACAAAAGAGTCCTTTCATGAGACTCTGAAGTACCCAGTTATGTCTTATGGAAAAAACAGGCAAAAGCAAAGTAATAAGAATTAAAATATCATGGCATACAAACAAAATAGTGCATATGGATATAATCTGACATTCATTCTAAAAACACTTTATAAATATGATTTTTAAAATATTATTACTATTACTAAATGTGTTACAAGCCAACAATGCTGAAGGTGATTTTTTAAAATGATGATTTTTTCATTTTCAAGAAACATAAATATATTCCTTAGAGGTAGTACATAAAATTGATAAAATGCCACAATTTTACTAAATGTTCATATAATCAACCATCATTACACTTTTAGTTTATCAAATAAATTCTGATATTTTTCTAAAAGGTAAACAAAATATAGATAAGAAATCACCATAAATATTAGATGACCTGGAATAAAAGCAAAGAATATTTTTCAAAATGAGGTGCTTTGATCATTTAATATGTGTTTTTAGATGTGTTTTATACAAAAAATAATAAATCAAATGTTTATATGAGAAAGAAAGTTGTGAGTTTAAGCAAGGAGTTATACCTTGGAGATTAGAAAAACCAATTCTATGAACAAGGTCACTTGGTCTTTGATACGCTTCTTCCCTCTCTACACTTTTCATCATGGAAAGGCACTAGGTGAAAAGGAAGGAAAATATTTAATGGCAATTTAAAAATTGATTCCAGAGTGAAAAACTTTTTTGAGTATTTCAAAAAGGTAGCCAGTGTATAGCATGGGAATACCAAACAACTTGTAGTTATTATATTTAAAATAAAAGTTTAAATCAAGTGTTTAAAACAGTTGGCAAAATTACACACATAAGTAGAGATAATTATATAGCTTTTACTTATCACTGGAAGATAAGACTATTCTACTAAATAATACCTGATTTATTAATTTTCTTTGCTGTATTTTCTAGCATACCATTATAAATTCTGGAGATAAAGATCACTGCAACCTGCAGTTTATCTTTTAAGGAAAAGATTATTATCACAAATTTTACCTCACATGCCTTAATTTACATGACTGTACTATAAGGCATGTCTATTAGCTTTTGCTTTCTAATGTTAAGCTTTTTTGTTTGTTTGTTTCTTTGTTTTAAAGACAGTATCTTGCTTTGTCACCCAGACTGCAGTGCAATGGTGTGATTATTGAACTCCTGGGCTCAAGTGATCCTCCTCCCTCAGCCTCCCCAGTAGCTAGGACTACAGATATGTGCCACTACGCCTGGCTTTTTTTTTCTTTTGTATAAATAGGCCTTGCTATGTTGTCCAGATCAGTCTCGAACTACTGGCCTCAAGCAATCCTCCAGCCTTAGCCCCCCATAGCACTGGGATTACAGGTGTGAACTACACTGCCCAATCAGGAAAAAATATATTTTGATACTCTGTTATTGCCAAATCGAGAGGTGATACTCAGTAATATTTGTGTATTTAAAACATAATTCAATGAGTAAGTATGAGAAATCTACCTTGGTGTGTAGATTGCTAAAATTAGGGATCTCTCCCAATACTGCTCTGATTTGGTCTATCTTTATCTTCCACTTGGAGCATTAAAAAAAAAAAACTTCTTCACAGACTTACCTATGTTTTTAGTGCACCCATTTTTAAACTTTCCATATAGTGGGAAAACAGTGCTTTTAAACAGCTATGATCATATCATATCCAGTTTAACATAGTTCATTAGTTTCCTTGCTCTTCCTTTAAAAGCCAAAACTCATGTTTTCTGAAACTCCATTAAGGACTTAGCCCATTGCCGACCTATGACCCTTAATTCCCTTGTCTCTCTGCCTAGCTCTAATTATTCCAGTTGGCTGGAATGTAGTTATTTTGTAAGTGTCACCCCTTCTGTCATTTTTGTATTCTGAGATGACATCTCAATTATTCTTCAGAACTTAAAAAATATCAGCATGCCTACCTATCAGTAGATACATTTTATCTTATCTTTGGAATGAATATGTGAGCATCCACTGATGAATATGTATATTTTATGGACCACATAGTGACTACTGTTTTTCAAAGAACCTCCTCACCTAGCAAGGAAATCATTGGTTTTAAAGGAAACTGTGTGACAAATTCCATTTTCCTTAAAAAAAAAAAATAGAAATGGAAAATAAGTTAATATAAAAATATAAAATATGCAAATATCAGATTTTTTCAAATATATGTTTTATAGATGCAGTATGGATTCAATTTCAAATGTTGGTTGAATTTCTCCCTAATAAATATGAGAGGAAGTCAAAATGTATTTGAACTAATAGAGAGATTTGCTAAATTTGTGAATAGGTAGAAACAAGTTTATAATTCATAAACAGCAATAAACTTATGCACATCTAAATTTAAGGTATCAAAAACATCTAAAATAATAGTATTTTCAGGTAAAACTTTTTTCTTCACATAAGGAATGTTTATTTATAAACTAATATTATTGATATGGTTTGCCTGTGTTCCCACCCAAAGTTCATTTTGAATTGCAGCTCCCATTATCCTCATGGGAGGAACCTGGTGGGAGATAATTGAATCACAGGGGCAGTTACTTCCATGCTGTTCTTGTGATAGTGAGTTCTCACAAGATCTGATGGTTTTAAAGAGGCTTTCCTCTCCGCGCTTCACTCTGCACTTCTCCTTGCTGCCACCGTGTGAAGAATGACATGTCTACTTCATTTTCCACCATGACTGTAGGTTTCCTGATGGCTCTCCAGCCATGCTATGTGTGAGTCAATTAAACCTCTTTCCTTTGTAAATTACTGAGTCTCGGATATGTCTTCATTAGCAATGTGAGAATGAACCAATACAATTATGTTTAAATATTTATATATAATTATAAAATAACAAAACTGGACACTAAAATAACAGCATATGGTAAAAATTTCTATAAGAAGACCTGTATCTGTTTCTAAATGATATGATCTTGGTAGAGCAACTACTCGTGCTGCCAAGATCAGCCCTCTCTGCCTACCTTTAACAAAGGGTGGTGATATCACCAAGGCAACCAGTGAGTGCAAAGATCTGAGGATAACAGTTACATGTAAAGCAAATCAAACCAACTAATGCTTCAGATTATGAACTTTATAGTTTTTAATTAAAACTCT
Source organism: Cacajao melanocephalus (assembly GCA_963573385.1). NCBI lineage: Eukaryota > Metazoa > Chordata > Mammalia > Primates > Pitheciidae > Cacajao > Cacajao melanocephalus. The sequence continues at coordinate 22,858 of CAUYLG010067373.1, forward strand.
ACTGGATATATTTTAGCTAAGATTTCTTTCCCATTTTAAATTATGATTATACAATTAGTTTTCTTCATATTTTTGTTGTCAAGTGACCTTTTGTTAAAATATTTCCTATCTGGGCACTGCACATACCTCTGGGAACTGCACGTACCTCTGTTTATGCAATCTATGATACCATAAAGATGGTGGCAACAATGTTTTAGCCCACATTCTGGGCAGTCTCCAGAATATCTGTAATGGTTTTAGAAGGCTCTCTGGCTAAAGATCAGCACTGCATCTGTTGAGAAATGTTGGCAGTCTCATCAAAAGTGATCTTTTCACTGTGATGTTTTGTTTCTTTCCTAGTAGTTCCTTCAGGGATTCAATGATCAGGGCCAAGGCAGAAGGCGCTCCCTCAATCTGGGCCTGTCTTTTCTAAATGATCAGTTTCACTGAAATCCTAAGACCCTCCCAGTCACAGGTTGCCTTGGTGATATTATTGCCAACCTTTGCTGAAGGAAGACTCGGGGCTGATCTTCGAGGCCAGGGCAGATGTTGTAACCAGTGTACCTCAGTTATATGACTTTAAATTTATTATGGTTGAATTTAGGCAACATTGTGGAGACAGCAGGTGTCACATGAACCCAGATACTAGGTAATCAAAGAAGGATGCACTTTGGCCTTCTCCGATCCAAAGGCTGAAAGCTAAAATTACTATTTTTTTCAACTTTTGGTATGTATTTGGAAGCATTAGTTATATGAATTTACTTTAGTTAATTCTGTTAAGAATTCACAAAAATTTATATGTAAAACTTATATGTTATAGTTTATTTTTGTAATTTATTTTCAAGGACATAAATATTAATATCAGATGATTCTTTAAATAAGGATATCATAATGTGAACCTCAGTAATCTTGTATTGGTCCAAATAGCTAGGTATAAAATCACCACAAAAAGGTCAGTGCCTTTTCATTTTAATTTTTAATTGCATGTTTTTAAATAAAATATATTTAATATTTTTATAATTGACAGATAATTGTACAAATTCATGAGGTACAATGTGATATGGCAATGCACGAATTCATAGTATAATGATGAAATTGGGGTGATATCATATCCGTCACTTTAAAAATGTATTATTTCTTTGGTGGCAACACTCAAAATCTCTTCTAGCTATTTTGAAATATATAATACGTTGTTATTTGCTATAGTCACCCTACTGTGTAATAGAACACCAAAGCTTAGTCTTCCTGTCTAGCTGTAACATTGTATCCATTGGCCAGCCTTATCCATTCCCCCCAATACCCCTACTTTCCCTAGCCTCTGGTAATCACTATTCTACTCTCTAATTTTATGAAATTGACTCTTTTAGATTTCACATATGAGTGAGATCATGCAGTGTTTGTCTCTTTGTACCTGGCTTATTTCACTTAACATAATGTGGTCTAGGTTCATCCATCTATGCTGCCACAAATTATAAGATTTTATCCTGTTTTACTGCTTAATTATAATCCATTGTATTGTCATATATTTATAGTTTTCTTTATTCATTAATCATGAGATGGGCATTCAGCCTGACTCCATGTATTGGCTATTGTGAATAGTGCTGCAGCAAACATGGATTTACAGACTGATTTCATTTCCTTTGAATATATATCCAGTAATGGGATTGCTGGATCATATGGTATGTCAAATCCACTGCATGTCTGGGAGATCTTCAGGACAAATATATTCTTAATTTTCCAGGCTTATTAATAGATTAGAGTAGTCTCTCCCTTATGCATGGAGATTTCAGTCCAAGACACTCCATAGATTCCCAAAACCATGGATACACAGAACCCCATATGTACTATGCTTTTCCTATATATACATACATACCTATTGTAAAGTTTAATTCATAAATTAGACAGTAAGTTATTACAGAAATAACAAATAGAACAATGATAGCAATATATTGCTGACAATTTTATAGATACAAGATTTACTCTTACTGTAGATATTAGCAACATGAGTATGTAATTTTTTTCTTTCCATATTAAATCAGTAAGTTACACCTCCTCATTTAAAGGAAGCACTTTGAAATTTGTCTTTGGCATATCCAAATTTCCAGCATCACTACTCTTGCACCTTGGAGCCATTATTAAGTGAAATGAAGGTTACTTGAACTAAAGCACTGTGATATTGGACCTGTTGATCTGTAAGCTAAGACAGATACTAAGTCGATAATAGGTAAAATATATCATTGTAAACTCATTTTGGAAAATCGTGTGTACATGCAAGCAAACACACCACCACCACCACCACTACAGAGAAAAAAAATTAAAGCATTACAATTCTATTAATTACAGTTTCTATTTTTAAAATCTATGGATGTATAGAAGAAACAATTAAATTCAAGGAAAAACATAGTCAAAAAGAGGCCAACTAACCTGGATAAAGAACAACCATTGGCAATATAAGCATGTCTCACACTCAAACTTTTTCAAAAAGAAGACAGATAACTGAGATAAATAGTAAATATTTAGCACTTATGACTCTCTTCAATTTAAATCACCCACTTTCCTAAAGTATTGGTTCTATTCTGGGATAGCTTGTGATACGCCTGATTCAATAACCCATTCCAACTTTAATACTTTCTTTTTTTACCTATTTTTCTCAACTATAATTCAATAAACACAGAAAAAAAAAAGAGGTTAAAATGTATCTTTAGCACATGCCATTAAGAAGTGTTCTGAAACTATGGGTCAAAAGAACCAAATTCCTGAAAGAGTAAAATATTGAAGATATTACTAGATCACATACTACATTTTGTCAGATTCCTGAAAGTGTTACTAAAGAAAATGTGAAAAATGTCTTCTCATTGTTAGAGAACTGGAATTTGGTAGATAAATTTTGGTCTTTAGGAAACAGAACAGAGCCTAAGAAGATTAAAAACTTCTAGATAGGATTTGTTAAATTAATCTGCTAATATTTAAGTTACTATCACATGCATAAATATTATATACGTGTGTGTGTGTGTGTGTGTGTGTGTGTGTGTGTGTGTATACATATGGTAGAATGATTAATATAGATAGATAGACAGAAAATATAGCCTAAACAGATTTGGGAATACAGTCATACCTCAGAGATATTGCAGGTGCAGTTCCAGACAACCGCACAACTGCAAAAAAGCAAATATTGCAAGAAAGTGAGTCACGCTAATTTCTAAAATGTTTTCAATTTCCTTTGCCCAGATCCATCAACAGAATCACTATCTATAGCAGTTATAGCCTTACGAACTATATTTTTCGACTAATAAGACTTCAGTGTCAAAATTAATCCTTGATCCATGGGCTGCAGAATAGGTGTTATGTTAACAGGCAAGAAAACAACATTCATCTTTGTACGTCTTCATCAGAGCTCTTGGGTGCATTGTCAATGAGCAATAAAAATTTGAAAGAATTTTTTTTTCTTGTGCAGTAGGTTTCAAAAGTGAGATTAAAATAGTCAATAAACCGTGTTATAATTGGATATGCTCTTATCCAGGCTGTGTTGTTCCATTTCTAGAGCATAGGTGGAGTCAATTTAGGATAATTCTTAAGGATCCTAGACTTCTCAGAATGATAAATGAGGATTGGCTTCCACCTAAGATCACCAGCTGCATTAGTCTCTTGGAAGAGTCATCCTGTCCTTTGAAGCCTGTTCTTTGAAGAATTTTTGTTTTTTCTAGGTGTGGGGTCTTGCAATGGTGCCCAGGCTGGACTTGAACTCCTGTGTTCAAGCAGTGTTCCTACCTGAACCCTCTGGGACTACAGGCCTGTGCCACCACACCCACCTGTACTTTGAAGCTTTGAAGCCAGGAATTGACTTGTCCTCTCTAGCTATCAAAGTCCTCGATGGTGTCTTTTTCTAATAGAAGGTTGTTTCCACTACATTGATAATGTATGGTTTAGTGTAGCCACCTTCAACAATTATCTTAACTAGTTCTTCTGGATAATTTCCTGCAGCTGCTATTATGTTATGGAAATAGTTTCCTTTATTAAACTGCATGAACCAACCTCTACTAGTTTCAATGTCTCTTCAGCAACTTCCTCACCTCAGTCAACCTTCAGAGAATTGAAGAGTTAGGAACTTGCCTTGGATCAGGCCTTTGCTTAGGGGAATGTGGTGGCTGGTTTGATCTCTTCAGACCACTAAAATTTCTCCATATGGTCTACAAGGCTGTTTTGGTTTCTGGTCATTCATATGCTCACTGAAGTAGCAATTCTAATTTCCTTTAAAACTTTTCTTTTGAATTCAGAACTTTGGTAACTGCCACAAGAGGCCTAGCTTTCAGGCCTGTCTCAGCTTTCAACATGCCTTTCTCACTAAGCTTAATTATTTCTAGTTTTTTTTTTATTTATTATTTAGAGACATTTGACTCTTTTATTTGAACATTTAAAGGCCAGTGAAGACTTCTTAATCAGCCTGATTTCAATTGTTGTGTCTCAGGGAAAAGGGAGACCTGAGGAGAGGAAGAAAGACAGGGAAACGGCCCATTGAGGGCCATCAGAACACACACAACATTTATGGATCAGGTTTGCTGGCTATTTTATATGAGCATGGTTGATGGCACCCCAAAACTATTACAATAGTAACAGCAAAGATTACTGATCACAGATTACAATAATAATTATAATAATAACTTTAAAAATTTAAGATATTGTGAGAATTACCAAAATGTGACACAGAAACATGACGTGAGCATGTGCTGTTGGAAAATAATTTTGATAGAATTCTATGATTCAGGCTTGCCACAAACCTTTTATTTGTATAACAGTCACAATAACTGTGAAGTGCAGTAAAATGAAGCAAAATAAAATGAGGTATGTCTGTATGTGGTATTAATTTATGAGAATTAATATGAATATTCAAGATATAAAATTTCAGATTGTTAGATTCTAATACCAAAGTCCAGAAATCAATAGAAAATAGTGTCAACTTTGGAATAACACTTAAAATGAATGTAACTAAATCAATAAATAAACAAAAGAAGAAAATAATAGAATCAATACCATATAATTTAAAAATAGTTTTATGGAGACAAAATTAATATCTAAGTAAATAGGGAAATATATTAACAGAACAAATGAAAGTTACAGGATATTGATAGAGAACTTTTATAAAATTGATAAAATCCTAATATTATTATATTTGAAAATGAATAAAGTATATCACTTCATAAAATTAGAAAATTTATAAAATTAGAAATCAAAGTAACCAGATATTTTAGAATATGCAAAACAGTGCTATTAATTACAATCACAAACTACACCACAGGATTTATCTGTCTAATATATGAAAACTACCATTTGATTGTCACCAGTGTTGGTGAATGGACACTCATACACACTGCTGGCTGGGGTGTGATTTTGGCAATATGTTCTAAAATACTACAATGCTGCATGCTATGTAACCCTCCTCCATAGAATTACCCCAGGAAGAATTACCCTAGGAAGAAACCATGTAAAGAACCAAGATCACCACAGCATTTTTTGCTATAGTAAAAGAAAAAACAAACCATCAGAATACCATTAACAGAGATATAAGTGACAGAGATATAGGCCATAATGTGGAATGTTTAGAGCTATTAAGAAAAAAGTTGTGAATAATGTCCACGAAATATTATTGATAACATACATGTGTTGGGAAATAGAATGTATCTAGCTCCGATTTTCTCCCACTGAAGATTTAATTCAGTTTATGGATTTTCTTGCTTTCTCTTTTTTATGCTGGGATGACCTCATACCTTTCACTCATCTAAGAATTAGATTTCACATACCTTTCACTAATCTAAGAATTACTGGAAAATTATTTTAAAAGTGGCAAAATTTCCTCCAAGTTTAGTAAATAAAAACTTTTTCAAAGTTCTGTAATTTTTCAATTTTATTTAAAGGTTTTAAGAACACTTCTGCTACTGGATGTATATTCAAAAACAGGAAATTTACATCACAGAGATATTTGCATGCCCATGTTTTTGTAGCACTATTCATGAGAGGCAAAATATGGAATCAATCTGTGTCCATCAGTGAGTTAATGGATAAAGAAAATGTGGCATATATACACAATGGAATATTATTCAGCCATAACATATAATAAAATCTTATCATCTGTAGTAACATGGATGCATCTGGAGGTCATTATGTTAAGTGAAATAACCCAAGCACAAGAAGACAAATATTGCATATTCTCACTCATATGTGGAAGACTTAAAAAGTACATCTCCTGAAGAGAGAAATTACTGGTTACCAGAGGCAAGGAGGGGTGGGGAAGGGTGGGGGAAAGGGATAAAGAAAGGTTAATTAATAGGTAAATATATACTCTTACACAGAAGAAATAAAACCTGAGGATTAGTAGGGTGACTATAATTGACATTATTATTTGTACACTTCAAAATACAGAAGAGAATAATTTGAATGTTTCTAAAGAAATTATAAATATTTAAGGTGAGGTATATCCCAATACCCTGATTTATTATATAAATGTATCAAATTGTCATATGTACCCCCAAAATATGAACATCTAATATGTGTCAATAAAAATAAACAAATACAACAAAAAGTTTTAAAATCATATATAAATATTATTTATGATTTGATGGTTTATTTTGTTTCATCTGTACAATTTTTTCTTATTTGGGGTTTCTTTTTATATAAAAAATAGTATTTGAATATTTAAAACAAACAAATGAAACCCTTAGCATTACCTATTGTGTTCTTTATTTCATTTCAATTTACTTGATTATTCTGATTGCTCAAGTTGGCATCAAGGAGTTTATATAGAGTTAAGGTGTGGGGAAATGGTGATGTTTGATTGAATTTGCTTATCTTATGACCTTGCTCAGAAGATATGTGGAAATGTCCTTCAGTGTTCAATTATCTGTGTTGGATTTGACCATTTTGATCCATTTGGAAATATTATTTATTCTTTGAGATCTTATGACTCACTTTTGGAAGTTACATATATCTTTTCTGTTTCTATTATAGGAAAGTATATGGGGGTGTTGCATTATGTATTACACAAGTGTTATTATATGAAGATATACAATCATTTTTTAATGAAGTTTGCCTATATAGGCCACTGCAACAATAATACAAACAATGATGTTGTCATGCTTTGTAATATACTATTTGGTCCAAAATTAATTTGATGTACACATAATTTTTCACAATAAATGTTAATCTCAATAGAGTCCAATTTATAGAAATCTCCTTTTATAGAGATTGTTTTTGGTGTCAAGTCTAAGAACTCTGCCTAGCTTTCAATCCAACTTTTTCTATTTTATTTTAGTTTTAAGTTTTCATTTAAATGTGTGCTTCATTTTTGAATTATTTTAAGTACAAGGTATGAAACTTAGATTGAGCTTTATGTCTTAGAGACATAAAGCTATAAACTTCTCAGAGTCAGTCTTTTTGTTTTTTCTGTGTGAAATTAAGAGATGTGAGACCAAGAGACAATTTAATTACTTATTATTACATTTATTATGAACAGCATGTTAAGCAATAAAAGCAATTTTCACATTAGCTATTGGAGAAATACATGGATTTATAGCAGCAATTTTTTATAATGTAAAAGAATAAGTGCTATAATGTATAGTAACATGTTTTTACTATTTGTGCAAGCTCACACTTACTTTGAAGCACCTCACTTTTTTCTAAATATGAAAATAATAATTCAAATCTTAGTTTTCTTCACTTTCAGAAATTTTGTTGGTTTACTTTAATTTTCAACCATTGAGCACTGATAATTTCTATCTCTTACAGCCTCGATAGTTAGTATTGTTTCTGGGGATTATAATTTCATCTGCATTTCCAATTTGATGATAATAACATTCATAATTAAATCGATTTACAAAAGACGTTAAATTTTAAATCATTTAACTATTACAAAGACATCAATAAAGCTTTAAAGAGTAGTTTTACTTTTTTTTGGCAGAAGTGTCTAGTTTTTCTGAGAGTAATATTTTATGACTGACTGTTTAGAATTACCCATACATGATGATAACAAGAAACAGACTCCCTTTTAGTAATTATCGTTATTGTTTTAAAGTCTCTCTATGTAAGATGTACAATTATTCCTTACATTTGAGGGCAGATTGTGTCTAGTAATCCAACAAGGTCATACTCTTCCTCATAACTTGTTCTTCTTTGTAATGGCTGGTAGATTTATTTTAATATCATTTTACACTATGGAAATTTTCAAAATCATTAAAATGTCATAAGACAAGTCTTTGAACTTGTAAAATAGACTGTGTATAATTAGAGGCAAAATGTATGTTAAGATGTATGTCTGTCATATATATGTATATTATATACATATGCACACACACACATACACATATGCATAAATAAAAGATTCATTTAAATAACCTCATATATGACCAGGATAAATAGTTGTCAAATTTTAAAGGTTTTTATAATTTCTGTAGGTAGCATATGTAAGACAATAAATAACAAGTAAATAGTAAATTCCTAAAGCGTATATTATCCATAACATTACAATATCTGTATTCACATCTCAATAATTCATATAAAGCATTGACAATATGTTCCTATGGAAAGTATGCCTTTATTATTCTATTTGCACTGTGGCTTTTAATCTGAACTTTTGCACACCAACCAAACTTTATGTCTTTGAAATTGCCACTTATTTGTATTATGAGATGTATATTAAGTATAGAGAATTCTGTATTTTTGTTTACAAGTTCTCATCTTCAATACAGTATTTTCTTCTATGATTTTTCGTAAACTGTTTCTTTACTGAAGAAAGATTTTCTTAAGAAGATAAATGTGGACATTTATGAGGAAGAAAGTTGTCATATAAAATGCATATTCCTTAGTTCATAACATAAAAATATGTATGCATTTTGAACATGACCAGATTTTTATAGTTGCATCCTTGCTATTTGTAATGCACTACTACATATTTAGCGTAACACTGAAATATATAACAGAATATATACTTTACATTTTCCCCTTCAACTACTTTTTATTGGAGAACAACCTTTCTTTTTATTACCTTTATTCTCCTTTATTGAATCCATCCCTTTTCCTCTCCTTTGCCCTAACTAAATCCGCATGTAGAATGTAGTTGTCATACTAATACAATATCAAAACTGGGAAACAAAGAGTTAAACTCAGGTTGTAGCCTGTTTATCTCTGTTGAGAATCTCCATTTGCTGTAATGAATGACCCCAATAAATCTACTTCTGAACATGATGATAATGATCCCCAATTTGATCTCGTAGCAGAAAGTAAAAAATATATTTTAAAATGACTTTAGTAGGATTTCTGCTCAAAACTTTTTACCTATTAAATCAGAAACAATAATGGACCATAATTCTGGAGCAAAAGGCTGCATTTTCTTTTTTTTGCTGGGAAATATGAGAGATAGAGTCAGATACGCCTGACTTCTCTAAGAAAAGTATGTTTTGCCTCAATATGGTGATTCTCTGTAGTTGAATTTTTCTTAACATTAGTATTGGATGAGTTTATGGTGTGTATGAGGCTAAATTAACATTTCAATCCTTTTTCTTACGATGTAATGATTGCATATGATTTGCAAAACATACCATTATTTATAAAATAGATATGTTTGGATTGCAATATGTTTTCTCTTCACCAAATCTTCTGCTAGTAATAGTAACCTATAATCAATTAAAGTCCTGTTTTTTATTTTTATTATTATTTCTATTCATCTTTATTAGCATTATTATTTAAGCAGTTCTATAAATGCTGTTTCCTTATCTTTTTAATTCCAATTTTGAAAAATGCAAATATATTGAGACATTTGTCTTCGATGTAATGAAAAATGAATGCATCATGTTCAAAGCTTTTTGTTTTTGTTTAATATTTTCTCTGCAATATTTAGTTCAATTATGGCAGTTCTGACTGAAATTCAGTTGCAAAGTCACGGCTGAGTTACTTTTCAAATAAAAAAAAATCCTATAATGCCTTCTCAAAACTAACTCTGTGAGTTTTAAAGTTGGAACATGTAGTAGAAGATAAGTTTTAAGCAGCTGAAGATATATTTAAACCAGGACAGATTTAAACACTCTAGGGCTGGAGTAACTAAATTAAAGTTACCCTAACATTCTGACTCTTTTTCTTTTATTGGTCCTGAAAGGAGGGAGTAGAGGAAATTGCTTTTAAAAGTAGAGAGCAGCTGAAAAGTATCAGGTATATCTTGAATTAAAATGATCTACTATACTGACAAGAAACTAGCAACCTTGAATTGCTGTTCAGATTTGTTGTAGTTAATAATCCTGAGTGTTATAGGGTCATCTTTAAAACATATTAACTGCACTACACTATTAAATGTCTGTAGATGAAATGTGTGTTATTATGAATGAAGAATATGGGTCTATGAGCATTTGGGGGGTAATTTGGTTTCTTTCAGCATGATTTATATGTAGGCTCAGAGATAACTTAATCCACAAGAGATGTGGAAGTAATTTATTTCTGACCATTGAAGTAAAACTGGACAATAATTTATGTGACTTTTAATGGGATGCTGCAGCCAAGGCATATGACATTGAATGATACAGAAGTTTTGTCACTGTACTGTTTATCTTTGGCTATGCACTTGGACATTTCTGATGCAATATCAAAAGATTCTCTTTTTGTATGTGCAGATACACACACACACACACACACACACACACCCCGCATATACACTATCTGGCGTAGTTTCAAATAGAAACTAAATGCCTAACATTTAGTATGGCAGTTTTTACTTAAATTGGATGGCTATCATATTTCAATCAAGAAATATATTACAACATTATTATGTGCTAAAACAAATAAATGTCAGTATATCACATACAAAGAGACTTCATTTCATAAAGACTGTGATATTCCTTTGTTTCTTACTGAGGCTGTCATAGAATTTTACTCTATACATGGTAATTTTTTTCTCATGAGTGTTATATTGTTTATTCCATAGGAATGCTTACAAGGTATTTCAATTTTATTTTATCTTAGTTTTTCATCTTATAAAATATATATATTTTTATATTATAAAATATTACAAAGAGCAAAAGAGAACATGCATTTAACATCTAATAAATAATATTTTAGAAAAAAGTATTCCATTCTTGCATACAACTAATTACATAAAACTAACAGAAAACAACTTTTAGGTTATCTAAATGTGTATACATATTATTTTTAATAACTCACAATAATGAAAAAATATATATTTTAACCTGAAATTAATGCCAAAAACAAATTTTAATTCTTAATATACTATCTGTAATAGATATGCTATCTATACGATAAATTTTCGTTGTATCTGCAAATTTTTTTCTCAGAGAAATCTCAATTTCCCTTCTACTGTTGGTTGTGATGATTTTTTCCTTTGCACATAATTTTTATCAATTAAATAATGCAATCTTGTAACTCTAGTACTGGTAAAGGTGGACCTATTCAATCCTAATTTTCCCACAGATCACCATGGAAATTTATTGATGCAATACATAAAAACAACTATACAAGGACTCTGAAAAATAAACAAAAGCACACAGATTGAGAAGGGATTCAAAACCTCAAGAAAGAGGTGTACAGCACTGAGGTGATTTATTTTGACTTCTTTTGTTTGTTTCCTAAATCTCTGGCTCAAGGATGGGCCTGAGTGCTGGAACTGCTTAATAGGCACAAGCAGCAAAGCCTCCAGAAGAAACCAATTTTTTCCCACCACAAAACTGGCAAAAATAACTCCTGTCAGCTGGAGAGTGTGTGGGAAATCCCTATTAACTGTTTGTTAGGTGTTGCTTTTTGTTTGTTTATTTGTATACCAACCCCAGTGAAGGAACTATACTCTGGAATGTCAATGGCAGAACAGTCCCAACCATCCCAAGGAAAAACTCATGTTTCAGTGCTAAAAAAACAGGAAAAAGGACCTTGTTGCTCCAGAGTAAAAGGAGAAAATAAACCACTGCTATTTTTCCCTCTTTTATCTCACTGCATTACTACAAGGGAACTATAAATAATCAGACAGTAAATAGTATAGTAAAATATAGTCAAAGCATAGTACATTTACCACAGTATTTAGAGAATTGAGCTTTCTAATATTAATGCCAGCAAATTAGTGTGGAAAAAAATATTAGTTTATCCCTTTTATATAGATATTACAATAGAAGATTTTAACATTGGACCCACTTCCGCTCTCTTCAACATTATTCCTGTCGAAATTCTCTTGTTAATTGTGGTCATATAAATAATATTGCCAATATTCTGGCATCTATAATTTTGATTCTGGTCACTCCAGTCTCTGAACATCACATGCGATGGCTCCAGGTCACTTAATTTGACATATCAACACTTGAAATCTAGAAGCCTAACAGAACCTTGCACATATCCTTCATTCCTTTGTCTCCTTTAAATTCATTTTGCTATTCTGACCAAACAAAAATCCAGTCTCAGGGTGTTCCACGTCTGGACCCACATAGCTGATTACCACCAAAGTACAATACAAAGTCATAGTAAGGGAGCCAATTTAAATTCATACTAATTGACCTAAGTGTGCTCCTTAATGCTTTATTAAAATGTTTCTAGCCCCTTAACTGCCCTACTTCCCTTTACGATCCTAATTCTTTTTATTATCCCACTCTTCTAGATATGTTTGAGATTTTCTTTTTTCTTTCAATCTCCACCAAACTGTTGCACATTCTGAGCTTCCACTTTGACAGTGCTCTCCATTTCCCTTAGAAATAAACAAGAAGACAACCTGTGGATGCTCCATTCACAGCATCTGCCCACCTGCACCTATACATACATTACTATTTTCTCCATTCTATTTATATTTCTACAAGAGTATTTAACACCATTTGTATATAAAAATTGTATCCTCCTTATGCAACTCAAGCATATTGACAATTTTTTAGTTCCTCTCTTGTATCATCATTTTCTTCATTCTATTGGAGGCTTTCACATATTCAATGAAAAGTTTTTTTTAACTTTAAAAATAAACTCATGAACTGTCTTCACCTTTCTTTACTTGGTTTTTTTTTTCTCCTTCCCTTTGCAAACAAAAAGCAACAACCACAACCACAGTAAGAGCAATAAAAATCTTATAGGTGCGATCTAAGCTCACTTCCTCTATCTTTTCCCTTAATATTCTTCTTTTTTTCTACCAGTACAAATGAAGCTGGCACTTACAGCACTCCACTGATACTGCTCTTATGAAGGTCATTAGTGACATCCACTACTATTAAACTAATGATCGTCTTGATTTTCATTATTCTTGACCCATCAGGTATTTTAAACACAGTTGAAGGTGAACATTAAATCCTCACTGATAAATGAGCCTAAATAATGTCATCATATAATTATTTGACTACTGTTCTTATCAGCTGAAATGTGCAATATCTTTATTTTGATAAACTTGATAATGTGATTCAATAAGAAACAAAATCAATGTTACTTAAAATATCCTTGAAACAAATGTTAATGGAATTATGTATTGTGAATATACATAAATATTACTTGGTATGCTAGTTCATTATTGATTTTGTGCTCAAGGTACATTGCTGACTATTAAATTATTTGGACAGGAACTAAGGTATTAAAATAGCTTTTAGCTATTTTAAAATGTTCACTATTATCACCTGAATATCCTTTGCCACTAAGTCAATAAAATAGCAAAAATGTAAGCTCCAAAACCAAAACAAAACAATATGTATGTGTTACCCTGTTTATGCTTTTGTGTATACTTGAAGTTATTGCAATTTTAAAAAACAAAATCTTTGCATACTTGATGCCTGACTAGTACATATTCTCAATTGAGGAAGAAAATTTGATTACTTCAATTTAAATTTAGCATATTCCCTGAGATTTATTAATGGTAATTATATTATTGTACCAGGTGTCTCCAGAGGAGAATGGTGTTACTGGAAAGATGATAGTAGTTTACTTATGCTGTTAGTAATCTTTTCATAGACTCCAGATAATAGTCTATTAATTGATTGCTTTATAATGGCACAAATTTTGTTACATAATAAAGCCTCTGGAGTTCAAGATTGTAAAATTAAAATCTATTTTTAATGTAATATTGGACACTTTCAAATCAGATAAGTATGCACATATCTATGTAATGGCTATGTAAAAAAATATATTACATAGCTCTATAAGGGAAATCTCAATTTTTTTTTTCATGCATTTATTTTACAGCTCACTTTTCTCAATTTCAATGCAAAAGAATTAATGAAATATTAGTTACTCATAATTAAAAAGCTACTGGAGAAAAATACTATATAGTACTTATAATTACAGATAAAAATGTATTATATTACGTAACAAAATTATTAGAATATGTCACCAGATACACTAAAAAAATCCACAGCCTTAATTTTGCTTTTTTCTTTTCAGTCTAAATATATGATAAATAAATGATGCTAAAAAATATGCATCATAATAAAGGAAAAAAGTGAAAAGACAGACTTAGTAAAGATAATAAGAGAATATACATAGAAATAGAAAATACATACTTATATAGAGATTATATGGAAATATTTTTATATAATGTCTGTTTTACAACAGAGAAAACTGTGTAATACAATATAAATACTTCTTAATAATTAAGAGAATAAGAATATAATTATGAATGAAGGGATTTGAAGACCCTAGGAATACAATATGCATCACTAGGAATAAGTTGCTTAAAACATAAAATAAGCAATTCTTTTTATTAGTGCCTCCAATGCCATTAGCAAAAAATGGAGATGAATTCCCACTTCATTAGAAATGAAATGGGAATACTATTATACATTTATAATTAATTATAATAATTTAAAGAGAATAGCTTGTAACACTCTGAAACTTAATTTCATATACTAATGAATTAATAGCTTTCAAACATTTATTTTAAGCGTATACTATGCAGAAGGACTAGGGGATATTCTTGGAGTTAGATATATAAGTGACATATTATTCTTGGGTTTCATCAGTTTAGAAGAAAATGTATTAAATTTGTTATTTATTTTGTCCTTTTAGGCTCACCTCCTTTTTTGAAGCTACTCTATCTAGGCTTCTATCCTCAAAACTCTATTGAAATTATTCTCATCTTTTTCACTGCGGATGTCCGAGATCAAATCCTGTGGTCATTTCATCACTGACATCTCTTTTTAGAGCTCACCATAATTATTGATTTTTCATTCACTTAACAAATATTTCCATCTGTTTGTGTCCTCTCTTATTTTCTTCAGTAGTGGTTTGTAGTTCTCCTTGAAGAGGTCCTTCACATCCCGTTAGTTGTATTCCTAGGTATTTTTTTCTGGTCATAGCAATTGTGAATGGGAGTTCACTCATGATGTGGCTCTCTGTCTATTATAGGTGTATAGGAATGCTTGCGATTTTTGCACATTGATTTTGATTCTTAAGACATTTGTAGCCTTGATGGAACACAAGTTTTTATTCCATAAACTAACACAGCAAGTATACAATTCCTTTTCTCTTTTCACTGGGAGACTGTACAGAAAG